>JAGDQP010004858.1:44460-82220 GCA_022664845.1 Lepisma saccharinum
ATATAACGGGAATATTTACACACACACACACACGGAAATATTTACATATTACTTAGTCAGTGGTTGTTCTCTAATTTCTAAGATTGCTTTAGTAGTCTCGCAAATTAAAAATACGGATTATAAAGAGTTGATACCTATTTCGTGTAGTTTGTAATAAAATACTAACCACCCTCCAGGAACTGAAGAAATATTGTGAATTACACGAAGAATTTAAGTTCCCAGAGATAATACAAGTTCAAAAACATCTTTACTGTAAATTGAAAAACTATGAATTCTTACCGAAATATGCTCACATTTCGTATAAAATACGTTAATTTCCAATGACATTATTATTCAAGGAAATCTATTTTCGATCATAATTACAGTCTGCATAAATCAATTATCCGTAGCTCAAAATTCCGACAAAAAACCTGCGTCTATTTGAGGGCACATTGTGTTTCACTATACAAACTAGGGGGCATTGTTCCCAACAGAGAATGTAACAAAAAGTGTTATATGCATATTTAAAGGAAGTTGTATAACTCCATAATGAATATTGTTGTAACCAAGTAACTAGACGTTTATGTTTCTTCTAATGAGTCTGTTGCAATAAGGTCCTGAGAAGTATTATATTAAATTATACCAGAAGGTGAACCTCCTAGTAGCCTAGACTTTGGTAAACTTTATTTGTATATGGGCCAGTCTAGTAACTTTGGACTTCGGCCCGTCACGATTCGCCTTTAGCTGTTACGTGTTAAAATCCACACCCATGCCGGAACTCGAACCCGGGACCTTCGAGCCGATGGCCTACTGCCGCAGAGCGCTCGGCCACCCGGTCGGCAGGTAGCGCGCTCTCGATTTCAGTGCGAGCGGTCCCGGGTTAGATTCCCGTTGTAGGCTCAAAAATTTCGGTGTTGACCCAGCATCGAGAGGACAACTGGGAAGCTGCTGTGAATAAATGACAGTGGCGATCACAGTGAGAGCTTCGGCTCTCCTCTCCCAACCCGTCTGGTCAGCGAGGGAGCAGTAGACAAACTCCTCCCCTCGGGGAGAGGCCTCATCCACTAGTGGATCGAATATGGCTGTGATTTATCTATACCAGAAGGTAGCAACGTCCCACGCTTTTCTAAAAGTATATTAGCTATCGGCATGTAATAGTATAGGGTTCATTTACAAAATTGAACTTTAAAATAGGTGGCAATACTCACAACTGAGTACTTGGGTACAGGGACAACCACAATTTGTTTCGATCGTGTCGAATATGTATACTCAAAGTTTGGTGCGGATACGTCAAACTATATGAAAGTAATTTTAATTGTTTTTAAAACTGACTGGCAACACTGGCAACTGTTGGACCTGAAGTACCGCTATAACGTGTTCCAGTACGTAAATACGAAGTTTGGTGCTGATATGTTCAATGATATGGAAGCAACTGAATTTTCTTTATACTGACAACTGTGGCGCTGGAAGTATCTACATGAACAGTCTCGGTATGTAGTGTATGAGTATCTCAAATTTGGTGAAAAATCAACGCGGATACGTCCAACGGTAAGAAACAAGATATATAGAACTTCAATAAATTGTTTGGCAGCACTCACAACAACAAAGCCCACAGTGCCTGTATAACCTGTCCCAGTACGTAAATGTCAAGTTTGGTGCGGATATGCCTAACCCGACACTTCAAATTGGTTGGCAACACTTCAACTGTGGCTCCCGAAGTAACTCTATGACCAGTCCCATTATCTAAGGCACATATATGCAAATTTTAGCGGAAATCAATAAACACCTCTAATTTATATTAACAAAAACATTTCTATAAGTTGAATTTTGAAATAGATTGGTAACACTAACAACTGGGGGTTCTTGAGGTCGCGGACACCCAAAACGTTCTCCTATTGCGTTGAATGATTTTTAAGCCAAGTCAGGAGCAGGTACGGAATGATAGAAAAAACAGTTGGCAACATCGCGAACTCGGGCAAGCCGGAATATACCACAAACTATATGTAATCTTACAGTACTAGAGATTAATTTATGTTGAATTTCTTTTTGATTACAAAAGTAATTCTTACTTAAAGATACGTTAGCACTATTACAAATTGCTGCCCAGAAGAAAAGTTAAACTTAGAAAGAAAGAAAAAAACGAAGGCTTATTTATCTTTTCTTTACAAAAAACTAAGTTTTATAAACTTTCTTTTCCTAGCTACAAGAGTCAGTCAAGTTCAGTATATGAAGAAAAATATTCAGACCAATGACCCCTGTCTAAAATACTGGAATGATCTTGCCATTCAGCTTTTAATGAATATATGAAGCCAGGGAACGTCTTGCAAAAAGCATAAATAGGGCCTACTACATGCACAATCCGGTACGTGCTTAACCAGAGCCTTTCTACAGTAGAAAGCTCTGACTTAACTCAAGAATTAAATCATAAATAAAAAACGGACCGCATGCGATAACAAGCGCAAAAAGGTGACAGCTGAGAATTTGGTTCAGACTAGAAGTAGACGACCGAAGTGAAATTTCTACAGTAGAAAGCTCTGGCTTAACTCAAGAATTAAATCCTAAATAAATAACAGACCGCATAGCGATAATAAGCGCAAAATGGTGACAACTGAAAATCTGGTTCTGACTGGAAGTAGACGACCTAAGTGAAATATTTGCTCTGGCATCCGTGCATTGATACTAACCGATCAGTCGAGTATAGTTACGAACAGCTCGATGGTTCACACACACGCACACGATCAAATCTACCACTGACAAACTGTTCACTTAAAAAAAAACAGCCACGCCATTTCAAGTGCTTTACTCCTCAATGACTAAATGGTGTGTCGCCATGTCGAATCACTTGGAAGATACTGTACCTTAAAAATAGCTTACAAGCGTGACGCTCGTTATCGTAGGCGCTCTCTTTTCTCGCTGAATTTGTGTGTGAATATATTTTGCTTTTAACGGCTCCTTTCTCAATAACTAAATAACTGTTTTCTTAAGAAGGAGTTGGCCGCAGCGGCCAGAAAATTGATGTTCAATTTAACATGGATTCGCACACACTTTTAAGGCAAATCATAGTTTCATTCCGTTCTTTTGCAAAAATGACTGAATAGTGACATCAATATGATGCATCTCAATTTGAAGGTACAATTTGAACGCTGTACGTGGTATTCTCTTCTTATAAATACGGATAATTGTAATCCAAATTCCCGTAAGAAAATTATCAAAATAAGAGGAAAACTTTTACCGATGTATTACAATAAAGAAAAGAGCTAAAAGCTTGACTTTTTTTTTTTATATGAATCTTTATATTTTTGCGCTACTTCGCTATATTTCGCTGTTTCCAAAGACATTAATTACACAATCGATGATAAATTATATCCTTCATCATTGATTCTGATTTTTTCTTATTCACGTAGGTAACTATGGTCACACTGCCTGATGGCACTATGGTCACTCATCTTCCCACTTTCCTTCACAGCGGGAGCCGGTCCTTTTCAAAACATACTTTAAACAGAGGCGGGGAGGAAGGAAATCAATGTAAAGAAGGGGAATTTCAATTACAAGGTATGACAAAATTTATGACCTTTAGTTGTTGGTTTCTGTCTGACCGTAACATGAAATAAGGAAGAAGGTTTATTTTATTTTATTTTTTTTTTTTTAATTTTCTACAGAGAATTGTAGTACTCTAGAAGAACCACGAAATGAAGATTCAGAAGAAAATGGAGTAGAAGTCCCAGATGTAAAGAAGTGGATAAAGTACTTCGAGGGATGAAGAATGGAAAATCTTTCGTATCTTTCTTCTTTCAGTACAAAGAAAAAGATAATAATGTATAATCAGACACCTAAAACAATGAACGCAATGAAATGCCATACCTAATTTAAACTACTTCATCAAAATTACGTTACAAAGTATCTACAAACAACCAGTCAAGACGGGGAAAATTGTCGCGTAAAAGAATGACACAGGAAATTCTTTAAGATAGTAAATGAAATATAGTCACTTGCCCAAGAAAGTACCTAAGTTTTTGTCCTATGGCTACGTCTTTATCTTGATGTGCGCCCACTAAATATACGAACACTTATTTAATGTATGAAACAAATAAACACATGTTACTTCTTTGTACCTTCCTGAAGAAGGCGACGCTTCTTTTAATTGTATTGTTGAAGAAGTGGTCTATTACACCAAATAAAAAGCCAACGCTAAGAGGGACATATGCCCCCTCTTGTCACTACGAGTCGGCGCCCATGGTTGAAGGTACCATCGCGGCACTTTCCTGTTGTGACAGGAAAAACATCAGTCAGGTCAGGATGGTCGGCCACTGGTATCGAACTCATGAGCAATCGATATGAAGCCGAGAGAGAGAGTAAATCTGGTGGTAAAAAAAGGTAACGCTATCCCCTGTTATTTTAAAAAGAAAATAAGGAGACGGATTCCGTTAGCAAAAGAATCATATTGTCAATGCATTTCAGATTTTTGCCTGTCTTTCAATTGAAAGTGTTATTTTGTTTTTGTATTTGCGATTTTCTTGGGTATGTGCGAAGTATATTCTACGAATATGTTGAGAATAACTCTTTGGGGATATTCTTAGAATATTCTAACAAGTAAACCTATCAATGCTTCAAACTGTTTTTTCGACCAATCTTCGTAGAGGAGTGGGGTACACCCGGAAACTATGATTAAAAGCGCTTTCGTCCATAAAGACAGGGGCAGTGGTCAAAAGTGATTCATAAGAGTAAGTACTTATAGTGTGATCGAAGTCGGAAAACACGTTTATTTATAAAATGTTTAGAATAATGGAAAACAAATACACGTGAACAGATACTGGGTCAATGCACTATCTTATTTTGGGTCAATGCACTATCTTTTAGATGGTACGTTTGTAATTACCGCCATCTTGAATCTTGTTCGATTTTTTAAATGGGAAGGGTGTCATATAACATATTAATCTGGGTTAGAATTTTACCAGAAATACATTGGTAAAGTCAGTTTTGCCACAAATGTATTTTCGAGAGATATAATGAGATATTACATGAGTATGCGTAGTTGATTGCAAAAAGTCTGGAAATACTGTTCTTCTTGAAACTACAAGAAATGAAGACCCAATGCACAAGTAAGGTGGTTCCCAATACTCATTCATTTGTTTTCTATTATTAAAAGCATTTCACAAATAAACGTGTGTTTTCCGGCAAGTCCTACTTATGAATCAAACTTTTGGCCACTGAGCCAGTCTTTATGGACGAAAGCACTTTTAATCATCCTATCTGGTGGTTCCCTGATGTACCCCTAGGAAGTTTGGTCCGAAGAAGCAGTTTGAAGCATCGATAGGTTTACTTGTAAGAATATTCTTGAAACTCCAACCTACAATATTTTTTTTAATATTCTAAGAAGTATATCCTAGGAGTATCCTTATTTGATAACAAATACTGTTCGCATATTGTGAATCTGAATAGGATACCCTGTTCTGTATGGTTATTTCACTGTTAAAAATGAAATTACTGCTTTTATGAATTAGTTCGCGGCACAGTCACTTCCGGTGACCTAAAATATCTCTTTGTTCTGTTCCTAGACCCAAGGAACACGAATGTAAAATTCGGTGGAAATCAATGAGTTCACGTAGATTTGTATCGTGTTCAAACACAGATATTAGATTTTATATTATACACTGTAGATTAACGCTTTCTATATATGAATACTGGCGTATTTGGACACTACTTTTGATTACACTTTTTTCTTCACTTACATATGAAATTACCCTAGCTGCACAGTAATTTCTGACAGTGACTCCTGGTTTCCACATGTTCCGACCAGGCACGTATCTAGAAGTTGGTTTTGGCAGTGGTCCACGAACTTCCGGGAGGTGGTCCAAAGTGTGTGTGAATATGAAATTTACATTAAATATATATAATTACGGCGTATACCCACCTCAATTTTAAGGCATCACCGTGTACTCACATAAAATTTATGAAATACGCAGGTATATGGCGTACTAAGCGAAAGGTTTCGTTACAAGCGAAGCGTATACCCACCTAAAACTGTAGCATTCCATCCCTGAATATTTCTCTGGTGACTGCTGTGGTTTTGTATAAATGCATTCGGCGTGGAACAGTAGCTGTGCAAATTGTAAATTGTGACGCAACACATGATTAATAATGAGAGAGTATGAATTTAACAGGTTTTCGTGTCTTTTGTTCAATACTTGTATATAAGGAAAAGGGAAATAATGTATAGTCAAACACCTAAAACGATGAACACGATGAAACGCCATTTTGTATTACCTAATTTAAACTACGTCATCGAAACTACGTTACAAAGTTCCTTCTAACAATCCCGTACTGTCCGAAGTCCTTACAATAAGTCATGACGGAGAAAATTGGATTTGTAAAGGAATTACACGGGAAACTAAAATACAGTCAGTTGCCTAAGAAAGTAGCCGAGCTTTTGCCCTATAGTCTATCTTTATCTTTTGCCCCTAGCCCCATGCCCTGTCTTTATCTTGATCTGCACCCACTAAATATACGAACACTTATTTAATATAAAAAAACAAATAAACACATATTACTTTCTCGTCCCTTCCTGAAGAAAGCGACGCTTTTTTGAATTCTATTGTTAATGAAGTGGTCAATTTCTCGAAATCAAAAACTAACGCCAAGGAGGGCATATGCCACCTCTTGTCCTTTCGAGCCGGACCCCATGTTGAAGGGACCACATCCAAGCACTTTTCTGTTCTGTTTCTGTTGTGAAAAATAATATTACTAGAATATTGGGAACACTTATCTTTTACTGGAAAATTTGTGACAAAATATTGTTCTTTTTTACCCAGAAAGTATTAAAGATTTGGATATTTGAGTCAGGACATTTATTAGAGAGAATTTTAATACCTACATTTGAAAAAAGAAGAATTAGTGCCTTACCATTTTTAGTATGCTAGTTAGCCTATGATCGATCCGTTATGAGGTTTTTTGTGACTTTACCCCCTCCCCCACAGTTGTTGACCCCCTAGGGGCGATGACATGCATTTTCATACCAAGCAATTTTGTTTCGCATCAATAAACTCTGACCTGTCCTCAAAGGGCTGTTTATTAACCCACTCCACTACCAGACAAAGTGAAACTACTCTAGCGCCAGACAATTTTTCGGCGTTTTATACAACTTGTTGAAGATTGGAAACATATTTTCTTCTCAGATTCTGAATTTTCACCGAATCCCCCGAGCCGGACGGAGTTGGCCAAAATTTAGAATATGAAGAAAATATGTTTCCAACCTTGAAGAATTTCTCTTGAACGAAGAAAAATTGTCTGGCGCTGTAGTAGTGTTCCTTCCTATCTAGTAGTGGGGTGGGGCCAGAGGGTTGGTAAGAAGCTACCTCCCCTTCGAGGACAGGTCAGAGCTTTATTGCTGCGAAACAAAAATAAACAAGTCGCTAACTTTCGAGATTTTGTAGTGGAGACCTATGACAAACCATGTCATCGTTCCCTGGGGTGGTCTACAACTGTGGGGAAGGGGAAAAAGTTCCAGAAAACATCAATCACGGAATCGATCATAACTAGTTTACTGAACATGGTAAGATAATATTGTTTAAAAAAAAACTAAACCAACACAAATATCCATATTTTTCTGGGTGGCAAGAAAAAGAAAAAAGCCAAATTTCTCAAGAAAAATACTAACACTTACCCCATTTAAGTACTTATTAGTGTTGTTGTTATTATTATTAATAAGGTAAAGCTATATCACCAGTGCGATACGCACGAGCCGTGACCGGCGCATGAGGGACGTGGAGGTAGCCTCCACATTTTCTTGACCTACGGTACTAAGTTAGGTGGGGTGGTCAGTCCCACGCTCGACTGCCTTTACCTTCCCAAGGACACTTCGCTCAATTTGATAGGAGGCTGAGTGAACCTCAGAGCAACATGCATGAAAACACTGCGAGAAAAATCTCCAGTGTCCTGGCCGGGATTTGAACCCGGGCCGCCCGATTCGTAGTCAGACGCGCTACCGTCTGAGCCACGGTAAAAAATAATGATTTTCCCACATTCTAGTAATTATTCCCTAAACAGACCAGCAACTGTTCTTTTAAGCGGCCGCGCGTCATGATAGTTTGCTATCCAAGTAATGAGAATATATAGGTCACCTGTGTTGCTTACTCAGAATGAGACCGTCATATCCAAATCTAGCCTGACATTTTGCTAAATGAATCTACGTCCAATAGAGAGGTAATATACAAAAACTTAGCTGCCCATATTAACAGCAAGGTACCGAGGCAGGGGCTGGAAAATTTTTCGAAGTGTACAGAAACTGTATATTTTATAAATGAATCAAGAGAAGTCACTTCTGCTTCAATTTCGTCCTGGAATGAAACACTGCCGAGTTGTAGTGTCACATACCACACCGTAGCATTCATGGCCAGGGACGTATTTAAGGAGTCTGGTGGTCTCGAAATTAAGATTATTAGTAAAATCGTAAAATATTGCCTATTTCACAAAAAAAAAAAAAAATGAATTGCATAAAGAAACGGGGGAGGATTCCAGCTCCCCTATATACGTCCCTGGTAAACTGCGGTGTGGGAGGTGACGCTACAACTCGGTAGCGCTTCATTCCAGAACGAAGTGAAGCAGAAGTGACTTCTGTTGAGTGAATCATAAAAAATACACTTTCTGTACACTTTGAACAATTTTCCAGCCTCTATGAGACGTAAATTCTTTTAGCAAAATTCCAGGCTAGGTTTCGATATGATATCATTAAAAATATTAAAAAATATTGAAAATATTTTGTGTCAGGACATTTATTATGATGTTATTACCTACTTACAATGTTTTTAAAAAGAATTAGTGTCTTTCCACGCTTAGTAAGCTATTGAATAGTTATGATCGATTCCGTGATTGATTAATGTAGGGACAATGAAATATATCTATTCTTCCCATAAAAATATATGTCTCAAAAAAGGGATATGATTACTGGTTATAGGGTGGTAGGGTCCTCCAAATTACAATATTTTAGCTCGAAATTCCAACTTTGGATTAATTTTAGACAAAATTGTAGGGTCTATGTATTTCGATTTCAATTTTATTTATGACCTTTAGGTATCCATAAGGCGTAGGCTGGGAAGGGGAGGGGAAAGGATGCAGGAAAATGTCGACCAGGGCCTAAGTTAAGTTACCAGACGTCCTCCTTTTCATCTTGTCATCCTGCCCTCCCTCTTCTTCAAAATATCTTGGAATGTTCTCCATTCTCTAGTGATCAAGTTAAAAAAGTTCCGAATCGGACATAATTCGTACTCCTGGGTCCTGAAATCCAAGTTCTTAATTTTAATTGAAATGGTGGTTACCGAAATATGAGGCAAATGGTTCATCATTTGGTAACCACTTTCCATCTTCATTAAATATTATTTATTACTTGATAGGAAGATACAATAAAAATGTAAAAATTTGTGTAACTTGCCCTGTAAAAACTGAAATTCGAAAGTAATAAATTCTTCTGTACGTCACTGTTTCTTCATCGGATTCTAAATGAACAGTACCCATAGTTGTCTACCAATCCACTGTAAGAAAAAAATCCGCAGTTGGCCTCCATTTTTAACGTTACTATCCTCCTGGTAAAAAAGATTTGGGAACAAGTTGAAGATACCATTCCGGTATTTGCCGGTTTCTCGATGATCTAACTAACTGTATGGCTTAAATAACTCATACATTGATAGCCGCAGAAACAAACATTCTTCATGGAAAAGATCAAGTCAGATTACATCACAAACACCTATCGAAGATTCATTTTACTATTAACCTCCCAAGGGCATCTCGGTGTCCACAACAACCTTTATTCCCTCCTGCCTCCCAACCAAGATGGAATATAATCCTAGTTTTCCCACATCAAGCAACATGGCCTGCCCATCATAGCCGTCATAATTTCATTATTCTTATAATACTATACAATGTTGAGTGAATCGTACAGTCTGTGGAGTTCATCATTGTGCAGTCTCCTCCATTCACTGGACACTTGTTCCTTATATCTTCCTTGAAATTCCGCGGAAACAAATTAAATTAAAATGTTATGAAGTTCATTTCGAAGCTAGAGGTGTGCAAAGTTATGGAGGCATCACCACAAACGGTTTCATATAGTGGGTAAAAAAGTACAACATTGTATTTAGACAAGTTCAACAAATAGGAAAAGCAGACAGTATCGCACGTTTACGTTGCCCATTTTGAAATCTCTTGCCCTTTTATAATAATTTGGATGACTTAGATAGAAAGATAGAATGAAGGAATTAAAAACATAAGAATTAGGGATGAGGTCATAGAGAAAGTAAACAAATTTAAATACTTGGGAGCATACGTAACAAGCAAAAATGAGGTCACGGAAGAAATAAAAAGTCGCTTAGTATCGGGGAACGCATGTTTCTACTCAGTCCAAAAACTTATAACATCGCGATTAATATCAAGGAAATTGAAATTAAAAATATACAGAACGGTTATTCTGCCGGTAATACTTTACGGTTGCGAAAGTTGGAGTACGACCATAGCAGATGAACATAAATTGCGTGTATTTGAAAATAAGGTTTTGAGAAAGATATATGGGCCAAAACGGGACGAGATGACTGGAGAGTGGAGGAGACTGCATAATGAAGAACTCCACGGACTGTACGATTCACCAGATGTTGTAAAAATAATGAAATCGAGACGACTAAGGTGGACAGGGCATGTAGCTCGGATGGGGGAAAAACGAAGATTATATTCAATCCTGGTTGGAAGGCCCGATGGAAAGAGGCCATTGGGAAGACCGAGACGTCGTTGGGAGGACAATATTAGAAGAGATCTTCGAGAAGTAGGTGTTCGTGATGAAAACTGGCTTGATACTGCCCAGGATAGAATCCAATGGCGAACGTTTGTTACTGCGGCGATGAACTTGCGAGTTCCATAAGCCATAGAGTTAGTTAGTTAGTTAGTTAGATAGAAAGCTATAGTTACACCTGTAAGGAAACAGGAAACGGAAGTATGACGACTACGTAAATTAATATCAAAAAAAGTATTTAAACAACTACATACTACTCTCGAAAAAAAAAAGAATTCTTAGCTATCCTTTTGTGTACGAGAGCGGTCTGCGTGGTGTGAAGCAATCCACATCGCGTCAAGCATGAAGTTCAGTAAAATGGGATGGGGGGGGGGGAAGTGAGTGGACCAATATTGGAATAACTCACTTTAATTTCAAATTACATGCGGAAGGTATTGAGAAAAAATCAAGCTTGTTGGAAAGTCATGCTCTAACATTGGACACATTATAAAGAAACAGAAGAAAGAACAATTATTGCGGAATAGAATCCGTTCTGGCAAATCAAAGAAACTAACTGCCCGGAATGAAAACTGCATTCCCCGTTCAATGAACAAAACTCGAAGAATTAGTGCTTAAGATTTGGTTACTTCCCTCACCTAGGATATGCATGTTAATGTTACACCACAAAGAACAAAAAAATCATTGAAAAGAATGGGATTCAGAAGATGTGTAGTCAGAAACAAAACACACACACATCACAATAAAGCAGAAAAAAGACGCTCTAATTTTCCAAGAAATATCAATATAGTGCCTGGAAATTTTGGAAAGGGTTTTGTTCTAGGATAACCTCCTGACGCCCGGCGTGGAGAGGACTCTACACAACTTTCGCTTGATTTTAAATGGGGTTCCAAGTTGCGAAGGTACAAATGCCCGCTGTAGTACATTCTTTACACTACATATTTTCAATTCAGCCTTAGTGGGCAGTCAGTAGCTGTACTTCCTTGCGTTTGTGTTGCTGATATAACAACACGTCTGCATGCGGTAGCGGTCATGCTTCAACTGCTACAGTTAATTATGCTCCATCCAATCTCTACACTTTTTACATTTTTATGCTGAATCCTTGAATGTTAACTCAGGAAGACCTAAAAAAGATTTGGCCATTGTTTTTCTTCTGATTTGCACGAAGCAACTGTTGCATGTGTAGAAAGCTCTCTACACTGGGACTTAACGACATTTCTTGCCGCTTTATTTTCTGAACTGGACTGTATGTAGGCGTAGAGTGCAGGAGGGCCCAAAATTCCGAATTTTCTCACCCCCCACTTAGAAATATACATCTTGGCAACAAATGATGATTTTAAGATGGTATCAAAGCTAAATTGCATAATTAGGGGTTTTTGACCACCTACGTGTGACCATTTGCAAATTCATATACACATACCTTGGCAACCAATGGGTAAATTTGGGTCTTTTGACCACCTGCGACCCATTGGGGCCCCGAAGGGCAACATTTGGAAATATACACATATCTTGGCAACCAATGTTGGATTTTGAAATTGATTTTTTTTTTTTTTTTTTTTTTTACCATCTACGTCCTATTGGGGCACAAAGCGACACTCTTATTTAATAATACACCGGAATTCTGCTTGCAAACTGATCGAAATTGTTTTTTATTGTTTCACACAGAATCGTTGATATGTTAAGGAGTAAGAAGGTACTGTAGAGTGTTATTTCTGCACATATTACAAATTGCAATTTCTATTATTATTTGTAGCCAGTCAATATTTGAGCATACGTTTTAATTGTTGAAGTCAATATAGTCACACTAAATATTCACTAATGAAAAAAAAAAAACTATGTTAGATAAACATTATTTGTAGCAAAATTGTTAAAGCCAGCAGAAATGCACACAAATTTATATGAAAAACAATGTATATCTAGATATTATTCAAAATTACTAATGCATTTTATATCAAGAATGCCCAATGCAAAGAATATTTACTCTACATACCATTCTGCGCACGCGTGTTAACCAATCCAAGCGAATCCTATTATTTTGCATTCAGTACGTCACAAGCACCAAGGAAGTCATAAAATTGTGCTTGCTTAATATCGTGGGCGCAGGAGGATAAGACTAAGATAAACTTGTATTGAAGTGATGGATTTCAGGACGTGCGGCGAAAGAATAATGAAGATTTCAGAAAGCGGAACATTGCTTTAACTGTTAAAAATGGTGTATGGTCTGTTATGCTTTGGGGTTGTGTAATTACCAATGAAGTGGATAGCATTTATGACGTGAATGCGCACCCTCTAAATCCCAATTCTTTCAATTAATTTTGGATTCTTTGTGATGTAACATTAACTTTCATGTTCTGGACGAGTGAAGTAGCCAAATCTTCAGCACCAATCATTGTTCACAGAATAAAGGTATCATTCCGGGCAGTTAAGTTTCCTTAGTTGGCCAGAACGGATTCTACTCCGCAATAAATGCTCCGTTTTATGCTTCTTTATGATGTATCCAACAAGCTTGGATGTGTCTTACAGTTAGTACCTTTTTTTCACCTTCCGCACGTAATTTGAAATTAAAGTGAGTTCTTCCATTGTTGGTCCACTCACTTTGTTTCCTATTTTGCTTCTTTATGCCTAACGCAATGTCGATTGCCATAATACACTACGAAGACGGCTCTTGTATACAAAAATCCTTAGATTTTTTTTTTCCATAGTATTATGGGGTTGTCCAAATACTTTTTTCCCGATAGTTTTACGTAGTCGTCACACTTTCGTTGCCTGTTACCTTTTAGGCGTATCGAATGGTGGTGGCTATAGTATTTTATCAACGGCAACCAAATTATTATAAAAGGGCATGAGATTTCGAAATAGCCAACGTTTTACGCGTTGATACTGCCCGTTTCTCCTCTTTGTTAAGCTTGTCCAAATACTTTTTTTACCCTCTGACTATCCAGAAATGATAATGCAAACCGTGTCCGCTCAACAAACCACAATCAAGGATTTGCCCAATATGGCTATTTCGGCAAAGCTTATGATTGGAGAGTTCAATACTTGCTTATGAAACAACAGGAATTCCTTGATAAAAAAAATCCTACGTACGGAACTGGGAAACACGTCTAGGCAATATCCCGTTAATCATAAGCTTTGCTGAAATAGATCTATTGGGTTCAACTTCGAGGGTGATTTAATTAACCGGCTTTTTTCAAGTTATGATGTCATTTTTTAAAATTACTCCATAAACTTGCACGCCTCTAGCGCCGAAAGTAAACATCTTGGAGATATTTTGCAAAGAATTTTTTGTCACATTTTGATGTCCCCTATATAGTGGTATAGTCTTGTTTCGACACTTTTCCAACACCATGTACTCAGTGTGTATGCGCAGCTCATACAATTAATTTCATCTTATCTATGTGTGTATACGCGCGTTAGTGAAATACCCCCATACACTCACACAGAGAATTCATAGAAATACCGGGTGTTGGGAAAGTGGCGATACAAAACTATATCACCATATAGGGGATCTCTAAAAGTGACAAAAATGTATTTGCAAAACTTAGCACTAGAGGCGTGCAAACTTATGACGTCATTTCCAAAAATGGCGTGATACCTCCAGAAACGCAACACACAAACCGTGTCGGTTTAGCAAATCACAATCGAAGCTGACAGACGTTTTCCCCGAGTAGGAATTTCATTGTCCTACTTCATCTCCAATCATAAGCTTTGTTGAAATAGATGTATTGGGCAAATCTTTTGATTGTGATTTTCCAAACCGAGACAGCTTTGGTTTTCTTTCCTAAATATATGAAACTGTTTGTGACAATGCTGCCCCAACGTTGCATGCCTCTAGCTTTGCATTTGGGAGAGAACGACTGCACGTTAATGGTTAGGACTTAAGTCTGCACTACTTCTGAAAATTTAAACGAAATCGGAGGGGCCGTTAATCCTAGGGACGTTTCTGCCTTTTCGGGGTGGACTACCTCCATCGTTTATCAAATTCAATTTCATAAGTCCACACAAATTTCTTAACACTATCTAAAATAACCTTACAACATTCCCGTATTTCTAATTTGTTTCAGTAGTGGTCAATAAATACTCCTGTTGACCCATTCCTGAAGTTAATAAATAATATTGCTCCATACACAGCACCGTAAACCCCGAAGCCGGGACTATCCATTCAACGAAAAACTCGAATTTCACAAAAAGGCGCAAAAATTTTAAGACCACATAAAATACTCTACAAACCGGCACGAGTTTCACAGTACAAGTCAGTGACAGAAATTTTGTAACTCTACTTGAACAGAGAAGATGCCGCATAACATTGCAATTCCTTAGACCCTATTTGGTAATTCCTTACCACAGCTACTCCAGGCTTAGAGGACTGGAAACTCATCAAAATGCTACGTTTTGCTTCAAAATAGCCACGAAAGGTACTAAAATGCGTGCAACATGCAAAAAATAGGACCGAAAGTCGAAGTTCTGACATGAACAGTAAAGTAAAAAAAAAAACATTCACAGTACAGAATGCAGTGGGAACAACGCGATTGGTGTTGAATTTACCGAATCTGCTCAAAAACATGAAGTGTGAGTCTTTTCACCCAGACCACCCATCATTTTACATCAAAAAAACATAGAACGCACCAGAAAACAAATGAAAATCACGTTGTTCGAATTGCATTTATATTCCATCCTGAGAATTCCCTGGCACGAAAATTCAATGAGCTCCCTGGGGGGAATCGTTTAAATGAGTGGACATCCCTGCGCATGAATGGTTTTGGGGCAGATTCGGTACTTTCAAAAGTAGAACAATAATAAAAATCACGTTATTCCAACTGCATTCTGTACTATAATGAGAAGGAGACTTAAACGCGGGTTTTGTGTCCAAACTGATCACATTCGAACGTCGACATTTTTATTTTTTTGTATTTCGCACACATCTTATTACCTTTCATAACTATAGGAAGTAAAAGGTAGCATTTTGCAGTGCTCTATACCAGAAGTAGCTAATGTAAGAAATTATCATCCGAATCAGGCACTTAACTGAAACAAAAGTTCGCAATCCAACCTTTTAATAAACCACCCGAAGCTCTCCAGTTAGAATCTCACTGACCACCACGAAATATGAAAACGCTCCCATCCTGTGTAAACGTGCTTGCCGTATTACAAGTTGGCTATTCCATTGTGACGGGTGTGACATTCGGACAAATCTGACAGCAGTTGATGTTATGTTGTTTGTGCTCACTCATTTTAACAACAACAACAAATTAAGTGCTTATAAATAGCTGCCTTCCTAGAAAAAATATATTATAAATGTGACGGGCGGGTGACATGAAATTACGACCCACTTCACAGCATTTTAAAACTCTCTTCGGTATACAGTGAAACTGAACTAATGTGATTGTTTTCCCATTAGGTGCACTGTCTTCTACATTGGGGTATTAGATATTTGTAGATAACTGTATGTTTATTGTAATTAAAACTTTTTTTTTGTGATGGATGTGATACTGTTCACAGGATTATGCTTTCAGGAACATTTTGTGCCTCAAAGACGTTGATATTTTACAAATGTCCATTTCCAAAACACAGTTTATGTAAACAGCCAACTTGTTTTAGCAGTAGTATAATAGACGAGCCTATAACACAAAACAACTGTAAAATATAGTTAATTTCTCACAGGCCTAGTAGATATGTAGTCAAAAACAGATTCTGTGAAAGAACAAAATGCTTTGGAGATCCCAACTTAATAATTGGAATCAGAACTGTTATTAAATGGAATACATTAGGAATACTGTAGATTACCTTTTTCTTTCAAATGCTTCCACGTTTACAATGAAGTGGAATAGGCCACAACAGTACATACTTGCCAAAACAACACCAGCGACTATCTATTGAAAACAAACATCTTAAAAGGGTTGTTAGATATCAAACTACTCCTAATAGACAAACTTATGGCCAATAAATGGCCTAGAGATACTGAAGTGGCTATCACGATCAACTCTTATGCACGTAGCCAAAATTTCAAACTCCGAAGTGGTTCAGAATCCAACTAACCAATAACTGTAGGTCCTGTCCTTCCAAGCCCATCAGACTGTTGAAAAGCTCAACAACGATTAAGCAACAACTACTATTTAAAAAAAAAATACTGGTAACAACCAAACAAATTTTGTATACAAACTCAACAATAGCACACGAAGGAGTTAGGAATCCACTTAACCAAATAACTGTAGGCCAAGTCCTCAGAAACTCATCAGTCTGTTGAAGATGACAACGGCAAGCGAAGTGTAATCTATGTATACAGCCACAACAATAACAACGGATTATTATTTATATAAATAATAATAATCGCAGCACAACAGCTGTACAAAGTCTGTACCAAAAAATCAGGCCAAAACAAACACAGAATACTGTCCCAAACTTGTGGTTCTTTATATTTGGGAATCGAACCCAGTACTAACATTTTTTTTTTTTTTTAATTTTAATTTCAAATATATATTTACAACTAAGGACCGAAGGCAAAAGAATCCCAACCCAGGGAATATTTTCTCATAGTTTATTGAAAAGACGCCTCATCAATAAGGATGTAAATATGCACTTTTAGCCACCAGAGGTAGTGCTTCGCCGCATAAGACCCAAACAGGTGATTTTTTTCCGTGATGGCTCCGAGGGCTCGGGCTTCAAGTCCCGCTTCCAGACTAAATACAAGTACTGAAGATTCACAGTGTATAGGACCCAGTGATAGCATTTCATTACTTTTGAAGTCAATTAGTGCCTTCTTTAGGCCACCAAAAATCAATTTATAAATTCGTCACACCCGACACAGTAGGCTTTTTTTTTTTTTCACACTAGTTTTACCTGGAATTAAACAGTTTCTTTACTGTAAAATTTTATCCACACGTTCAGCAGTCGTATAACAACTTCTACCAAGTTCCACTTTGTTTCTATTTATCATGCACTTTGTTTCTATTTATCATAACTATATCCTTCTTTTTGTGACAGTAGTTTTACATTTATATTTAATCATATTTATTGTTTAAACTCACTTCAGAAGTGTTCAATGATACTGAAGTATTCTATTAATCTTACTGCAGCTTACAAAAATAGTCAAAGTGCAAACTGGATGTGTCATCAACAATACAGTATTGTCAAATTAGTGAGTTTTAAAAAGTATGTACTTCGGCTATTGGTGCATTTTTTACCTCTTGCGTTTCATTTTTTTAAAAGTATATACCTTTCTCTTTAATATGATGTATAACAAGTGTTGCTGCTTATTAAATCCAAAATTGACAGTCCTTGTCCACTCTCGCATGGAATGGCCCAAAGGCAGAGCCATCTTAGCGCTTTAAAAGAGTCCAAAAGAAAAATGTTTCCGGATCATCCGAAAAAATAATTCTGGCCAGCTATATTTGATTTCTGACCCACTGCGGAGAAAGAGCTGAAAGTAATAGACATACCTCTGAACACAACAGAAATAAATTTATCTGCTTATTTGCCCAAGTAGGCCTATACTACAAGAAATGTACTTTTCTAAAGCTGATGTCAGAACACACTGTGAAACACTTTGCACAGTGGTTACATCCCTGACTACGGACCCGCAGGAGGCATGCATATGAGCCATGCTTTTTTCTTGAGTACACGCCGTTCATAAATTTTTGGCCACACTTCTGGAACACGCGATAACAAAAATTTCAATTTTCCTTGTTTGTCCATCGTCTGTCATTACGTTTGCAATTTCGTTCGTCAGCTTGTTTCGTTTCTTATCAGCGAGAGAGAATGTCATTGCCCGGTTAGATAGCAATGATAGCGTATGTCGTCTCTTCTCGCACTGAAAGTCTTCTTACAAGGGAACTACGTCAGCTGATCAGCCGATATTTACATTAAATCTTTTTTCTCCACTAAGTTCTCTACCTGTAATGCGCGAAAATAACATCCATAGGCCCAACCTTTTTGAAAACAAATTTTTAGAAATATCTTCACATTTCAATTTCTAGGAACAAGCTAACCTTAAACCATATGTCACATGACCCCCTTCATATTTGAAATTTTCAAGCTGAATCCAAGATGGAGACCATGATGCTCATGCCACCGACATATGCTGCCATCTTTCATTAGCCAATTGGATCATATTCCCGCAGCGGTTTTATCACAAGTGTCTTTATACCTATTCCTTAAAATGTACAAATCGATATTTCTAAAAATTCATATTCAAAATTTCCAGAAAGGTTGGGTCTATGGATGTCATTTTCGTGCATTACAGGTGATCAAATATTACGATGTTGATGTGCTACTGGGGTAATTTAAGAAAAATAATCAAACTCTAAATGGAACGAGAAAATGTTCACACTTCAATGTAATTCAAGCATGATTAAACAGTTACAGAATTGAGAAAGTTTTGAGCATTGTGAAATACAGTAGGAGTAAAATAAACAGTCTTTTCTTTTGAATCAAAATTTGCCAGCGCTTGAAATTACAATCAAAATTAGCAAGTAATTGAGACAGTCATCCTAATTATTTTATCCCTTTCCTTGGAACTCGGTCTTCACTAGCTCCTTCCCAGTGGTTCTTGTTGTTCAACGAAAGCTCTTCTGAGCCTAAGAGTAATTTAAAACTTCTTTTAGTGGGAACAAAGAAGTTGAGAGAGGGATATAAGCTTAATCGCGTAAATAAATCAGTATTCACTTTCGTTCTGGAACCATTCCGCGTGTGGTGCTCTCTATAATACCTTACTTTTTTCTCGAGCTTCTTCACCTAGCTCATCTATCAGTATAATGAACTTTCGGACTATATCAGAGCCATGAATGAGTATTTTGGACACGCAAGCTGACATGTAGCGATTACCTGTTGAACAATGCTTCGTATCTTTCTGCAATTTCGGCGCAGTACTTGTCGAAAACACTTATTTCATAACGGAAATTAATATCCCTCAAAATAACGGCAAACGCACTAATGATGACTAACTACATCTCTGATAAATGCAGATAAAGATATCTGCAAAAATTAGCTATCCATATTCACATCATTTCTGGTTCCGAATTTCTCCTGAATTATATTTTTCTTCAAAAGTTTGTTTCTAATCTTTAGTAATCTGCCATACTTTGAACTCGAATCTGTAACTAATGTGGAGAATATTTTAAAAAGTAGAGTACAGACATGAAAAACTAAAAGGTCAACCAAACCTGTCGGTGTACAAAATTTTTCTCAAATTACATCCAATTGTTCATCACTAATCTTGCTTTCAAATATCAACGACAGAACTAAGCTGAGAGACCTGAAAGCCATAAATAAATTCTAATTCACAAAACAGAAATGAGACCAAACAGGAGTAACAGGTCTTGTTTGTTGTACCTATGGTGCGAATATGTGTGTATACTGGACAAAAGACGCAATTGGAAAGCGGTCCCAATAATGCATGCAAACCTGTATCAAGTGAACTATGAGAGATGTAGACATTGTTTATTTTAGCTCAGAAACTCGAATTCCCGTAAATGACATCATACGCCTACGAATTTACGGAAATTCTAATTTCTCAGCTAAAATAAGCAATGTCAAAATCTCTGATACACATTCACATGTATTATTGGGGTGGCTTTCCAAACTTTCATTATTGCTTGTCATTTGTCCACTAATTTCAAAAATATTAATTCTCTCTCTTACACACACGCAGCGTAGGTACGAAAGCAAGGGGAGCGATTCGTCTCTAAGCATTATTCATATCGTGTGGCCTTCGCACGTGGATACTGAAAATTATAAGATCTATTTTAATCGAACTGTAATGACACAAACTTCAGAGAAACAAGGAACTTATTCGACTGCATAAACGAAAATAAAAAATGGAACACAAAGTAGGTCAAACTCATTTAAAAATTAAATAAACAAGGTATCGAAAGTCTACAATATAGCAGCCATAATACATGTACTTAAAACCATTTTTATATATGAACACCAAACGAGTCAACTAGCAATAAAACAGAAATCTTAAGAATACTTCGGGAACTTGGCTTCTAATGAGGCGGGTTGAGCTATTATAATCTGCATAATTTGGCTACTTATAGTACATACAGAAGTCTGTAAAGGCTACAAAGAAGGTCTTTTATCTGATAAAACTTTAAGTTATATCTTTTACCTGACACCAACCTCTTAATTTCAGAATGCACTTTCATCGAAAAATCCGACGGCTGGCTTTTCAATTACAGCAGAAAATTAATTTGCAATCCAAAATTATTCTTTCATAGAGTTGTTCTTCGAAACAAGTGTTGAAGCTATGTAGCAAACTCAGCAAGTTAAGGTAAAACTTGACTTGCTTTCAGGCATGTCCACTCTTAAACATTTTTCAAATTTGACGGTGCCTGTCAAGATTTAGAATTAACAGATCTTCAACAGTTACTGGTCTTCTCTGAAAACATAAACTGAAGTCGTGAACTTTTCGAAAGAGGTCTTCCAATTTCATGAGCCAATGCTCAGTCATCACACAACCTGTCTACAACAGCGAAGTTGTCAGTCAGGAAGGTCCTGACTCCAGCTCTATGTCAATTCACATCGACACTGCTTTAAACACCATTATCAATTTATCAAATCAGCAAACCTTTCGAAATTACATTTGCCTACTATCGCACTGAAGCTAACGTAAATTGTACAGGGGCTAAACTTTCGAATAATACAGTAATTATCGCCAGAGTTGTTGAATATCCAGAAAACAAGAAAATTTACGGAAGTGGGGAGCACTTCCTACAATTACCTCTACATTGTCCCCATTCTCTCTACCTCCGTATACCCATCCCCCTCAGCTTCACACTGAATAATGATTACTGAACACGTTGGCAACGCTGGTGCCCGTCGTCTGTATGCTTTGCCGACTGTCTCAATACTTCATGATACCGGTATATTTTCAAAGAAGCCTGGTTGCGAGGAGATGCACGCGGGCAAAGCTGATTGAACTACTAACACTTGACATGCACTTCCGTAAATACGTGATATCTAAATTGCTTCACAGGACAACATACAAGTTAAATAAATAACTTGTACACAGTACTAACTTGTCTACACAGTGTGAGAATACCGTCAGGTGGGGTGACTGGGCATTTTTTTTTCTCTCAAATATCGTTTGAACAAATTTGTATAGAAAAATCAAATCAATTGTAAAAGTGCCAGTTTTTTTTTTTATGCTTTTTCAGATGTACTCAATAGCTAAAGCTGAAACTTTACCATTTTTTTGGAACAGTACCACAGTATATCTGAGCCCAATGTCACCCCTCCAATCGGAAAACATATTTTGATAAGACTATTTTGCATTAAAAACCACAATTTCCTTCATACTGGCATCTTCCATCATGCTGTAACTGTGATAAGATGAAAGTACTGAGCATTTGAAACTCTTTCGTTGAAATTTGCCCAATGACACCCCACCTGACTGTAGTCCACTCATTTTTGCTTTTCATCCCAATATCTTCTTTAAGAACAGTTTGTGTAACACACATGAACGGTCGTTGTAAGGGGTTTTCCTCGTAATACTATTCTCGCAATAAGATTGCAGTGACAATAAATAGTAGGAACTGTTTCCAAACAATCACTGAAAGAATTTATTGACAAAAGCATACTGTGGGCGTATGAAAGAATCAAAACGCAAACTGAACTCCCCCACAAGCAATGTTAGCGGTGCTATAGCAATCGCAAACGTACAGGTATACATAAATCTCAGGTGAATTCAGGAAACGGACTTCATAATTGAATTTTACCAGGAATGTACCTAATATACTTTTAAGCACATCTCGTACGGTATTGTCTATCTATGGTTAATGACTACATATAAAAATGTAGAGTTTTCCAATCCAAATTCAGAAGAGCAACATGAGACACTATGATCTACAATTCTGACAAATCTCGAGACAGCAGTTATTTGAGAACCAAAATGCAGCATAAGAATCCAGGAATATGAGCAACTATCAGCAATAAATCGAACCTTCTGAAAAGATATTTCTCAACATTTTCCTCCCCATAATAGATACCCAACCCCTTATGGAAAAAAAAAATGACAAACAAGAAACGTAATGACATCCTAAAGTAGACATATGTCTCACCGTCAATTGCCCTACCTATTTAAAGCACTTAACAGCCGATACCGAAAAAGTGCTACTAAATTTATTAATAGGAGCGTGTTACAATCGACTGAATTGAGTAACTATCTTGATTACTTGATGCATCACTTACAAACTCACACGCAAAAATAATAATAATAATGTCCTAAATAAAACAAATGAAACAGGCAGATGAATGCCACTTCTATACGATTCTCTAGTTTACCTATAACAAAACCCAGCTACACGGACAAAATATTACGAACAAAAATATAAATACTGTAAGAAAATGAAATTTTTAACTCACGACCTTTGGCGACGATTCCACAAAATCCCCACCTGATGGAAATTGCATGGACAAATGGCTATGACTACTCTCCCTTGGTACAACCCTTCCTGCAGACACTGTCACAATATTTCTCACCTCTCAACAAACATCACATAACAGAAAAAAACACACACACTGCATTGCAATGAACACTACACAGTTCTAACACTAGCACCTTATTCCACACTTAACACTATTTTGAACTCTTCTTTACACTAAATAATAAACCTTTGAAAACACTAAAATATTTTCTAGCACAACACCTAATTTCCAAAACTACATTTTCACCAACAGAGGAAAACTATGCTCCTATTAACAATGGTGCACGCATGGATCAGGTATCCAGCACACGTAGCACACAAGGAATCCAAATTACACTAACTCCATTGCCGCACACAACATACCGTTTAAAATGTTCTCGAATACGGTCCTCACGGATATTATCCGGTAAATTCCCGACCCAGAGGTGGCGAGTCTCTCTAACCATTTTGTAATACAGTCTTCATGTGGACGACATTGTTTGTCTCGTCAAAAATATACACTGTAACTCCATAGTTATTTGCTTATCCACGAAACACATTACCGCTCCGCACACTACTCTACACAAATGACGTCACCGTGGCGGGATAATAACCAAAACTTCAAGAGGATCACAAACTACACACCGATCCTCACCACAACTTGCAAGGTACACTGAGAGAGAGTCTGTACCATTATGGAATAGTCGACTTTCGCAATTTGTGCTCGAGGGATGGAAGCCTGAATGCTGTGCCAAAGAGATTGAAAAGAACAAGATAACGCATATCGCTCGCACCAAAAATTCAGTCATTCTAAAAAAAGTGATGGAAGTATAGGTGCGCTGTTTTGAATGATTTGAAACGAGGACAAGGTCTGCCTAATAAAACAGGTAGAAAGCATTGAATTGAGTAGAAAGTATTACCCCACATTTTGCAATATACAATAAAATATTATAATTAAATTTCTTCCTAATTTCTCATTAGAAACCTAAAAAAATCAATAAACAGTTCCAATGGTGTGGCTACTACCCGGGACCCCATTGAGTGGTGGCCCTAATAAGCATCCAAGTTATCGGGTAAACCGTTAATAAATTAAAACATATTGTTCACAATACCAAAAAATATATATCTCAATTATTTGTTATCAGAAAGAGAAAGTTCACACACGATCAAGATAGCTTCGTCGGGTCTTGGGGCAGTATATCAGTTCCCCCTCTCCTTCTTTTCTATAGCCTAAAACGATAGACCCTCTTATTAGTTTTCTATAACAGTCATCACTGACTCTGATGTTAATTAGAAGCTCTTATGTCCTACCCGTTGCTCACCAACAGAAGAATCGTTGCTTGCCAACTTGAAAAAAAAGTTTATTTTATTTTAGTTTATTGTCTTATTTTACATGGCGAAGTTAAAGAATACCGAAATAAGCATACACACAAGCATGCATTCACAATTACATCACACGTACACATGCTTAAAAAAAACACTATGATGACAAAAAAAAGTTTGATAATAATAATACAGATTACGATTACAAAAATACATAGAGATATAGCTCGACTTTCACAATCAATCACATGTAGGGAACACAACAATACACACACAACGAAATAAAACAGGGATATACAAGCAAATACTCTGCAGATTTTAACATAAACTGATCTTGTACACACTATTCTGGAAAACTTACGTACTTACTAAAATTTTGTTGTTATTTATATATAAACAAATGAAAGCTGCTATGTGGAGTTTGTGGGTTTAATCGATTCTTGACAATAGATATTTTTCCATCCCCTTCCTGAATTATTCTACTGTCTCTTGTTCCTTGAGATGATCGGGTAGGCTGTTCCAAATGCAAATAGATGTAACTGTGAAGTACTTGTTAAACAAGTTAGAATTATGTTAGGGGTAGATAAAATAACATTTTGGATCCTGATCTTCTAGTGTGTCCATGACGTGCATTAAGAGATTCAAGATACAGAAAAATATAACTGGACTTTTTAGTGCGCATCGTTTTAAATAATATTACTGCTGTGTGCGAGGATCGTCGCTCATCTAATTTTAGAAAGGATAGCTTTTGATAGAAAGCCGTTAAATTGATTGAATATTTCAGGTTAAAGATAAATCTTACACATGAATTCCGAATCCTATCAAGGCGCTGAACCAGCTCATCACTAATGTCGGAAAGTACTACGTCACAGTAACCAATATGTGGGGAAACAAGTGTTTGTGCCAAAGTGGTTTTAACAGTTGTTGGAAGGATATTTTTAACAGGTTCGTAGCCAGCCTAAAACCGTAGAGTGCGCACCAATTTAGAAAGGGCAAAAGATTTTATATATGTATGTATAAATATATATATAATATGTCCGTGTGTGTGTGTGTGTGTGTGTGTGTGTCAGAGAGAGAGAGAAATAAGGTAGCAAAAGAGGTTAGTTAAGTGCAGTGTTCGATTTGTCGGGGGGATGCCGGGATTTTCCCAGGTTCCTCGGAATTATTTCATCCCCTGTCGTTGCTTTTGAATATCATCCCCGGTTGTTGCTTCCGGAAGCATTTTAAAGAACTGAATTGTATAGAAAATAGGTTGACAACACTGACAGCTGCAGTGGTTGTAGACAGGGGCACGCAAAGCATTTTTCTATTGTGCCGCGTAATATTTATACCAATTTTGGTGCAGATAAGTCTAACTAAAATAAAACAACGTAAATTAAAAAATGTATTGGTAACACTGACCCATTGCACCAATCAGGACGGTTCTAGCCACTCAGAGCTAGTCTGGCTAATACATTTTCAACAACACGTCAGCAGAAATTATATACCCTCTATAGGGTAATTTAGTGATGCTAGATTTATTTTCTGGATACGGACGGACTGAGCGAAATTTTGAAGATCTCTTTTTGCTAACTACTCTATGATGGGACCTAAAATTAAGTTATAACTACAGAAGTAATACAATCAAGTTGCGATACTTTTGCGTTTCGTAAAAGTAAAAAAAAAAAAAAAACTTCCCTTATCGAGACTCGAACCGACGATCCTCGAATTACAGAAGAAAATTACATAAGCGCGTGCTAACCCAATACGATATAAAGGCTCAACACGTAGGAACACATCACATCATGATACAAATGTCGCAAATTAAAATAGTGTACGTTACTCATTTCAGTCCTTTCTATTAATTATAAATTTGTTTCATGTGCATACATTTATTGAAAAGTGTTATTACATCAAGTAATGGCGTGTATATACTTTTTTTTTTATCTTGTTTGAAAGTACAGTGTAAGATATCTTGAATCGACGCAAACCTTGGTAGTTTAAAATGGGTTACAAATCTAAATCTGATAATGAGATATGAAGTGAAGTTTATTGTGAAGGTGAATGCGATACAATAGCCATTCGAATTTAAATCCAGATTCAGGTGAGGGTAAATAGTAGTGAGGGAAGTCTTGCTGAAGCTGTTTACATCTCTATCACCTTCAACTAGTGTTCGATTTGTAGCGGGGGATGGTTGGGATTATCCCTCTCTCGGCAAAAATCTTCTCTGGTACTATTTACAGATATATACTCTAACCTGGGATATGGACGATCCCAAAATACCGTATAATACATATCTCACTATTTCTTCCCCCTTTCTGGAAATTGCACAAATTGAACACTGCCGGCAACTCTGTAGTGTCTGTAGAATCTGCTGCCTATATTCTGAACTACAAAATCTTTCTTTTCTTATACGCATTTTCAGAATTTTACACATTGCACAAAAAGAGGTTAGGCAAAGTCAGGTTGTATTCTTTAGTTTTTATTATACGCGACGGAAACAACAAACATCATTTATAACACAACGGTTTTCCAACCTTCTCTCTCTCTCTCTCCTTCTCTCCCCCTTCCTTGTACAGTACGTAGTTCAACGGGTGCCACTACCGGCTTGCAGGATTCATCATTGCCTGGAAGCTCTTGTTGCCGTTCTTCGCTTTCCTATTTTCGGCACTGCTCTAATATTTGGTTAGAAGATCTTATTGACGTTTTAAGGCATAGAGAAACTATGCACCACCTATCCCACATAGCATTTTACCCTTGAATCAAGCAGTTATTAAGCACGATTCAAACTTCACGTTAAGCTTAATGTGTAATGAATTTCTCATTACACGGAGTTATATTTTGTAAAGTGATGTGAATGTGTACAATTTCTGTATAATATGTGTTAGGTAAGATTGGCCAATCTATGTAAGTAAGTGCTTATAGTGTTAGGTAAATGTGCAACTTAAATTTCGTTTAACGAAATTATTATTATTATTATTACTATTTTTTAAAGAGATTGTAAATAATTTTTGTATTTAATCTTTCTTCTTTATTTTAGGAAACAAAGTATATTTTGTTGGTGTATTTAAAGTGTGTATTTTGTACTCGTGTATATTTACTCTATTGTTTTAATTTCTCTATGTTTCTTTCTTAGTTCTTCCAAGTCTCCTTTAAAATAAAAGAAAGTGTTTTATTTGTGACTGGTAGAAATATTTTTGTGTAGTATTAACTTTCTTATGATGTTCTCATTGTTATTCCTTGTAGATGTAATTATCATAGAATTTTCCTATTTTTTTCCTTGTCTGTAAAAAATAGAATTTTCGGGAGTAGAGTAAGAGAGGGAATCTATTCAGGGTGAATAGAAAGGGCTCAGTAGAATTGATACGACTAAATGGGTGGAGTAAGTTGGAATCAATTACTTCTGATAGAATTTCTGTGCCTATCCTTATTATTTTTTCTCCTATGGGAGTAGATTAATTGCATAACTAATTTCTCTTTTCTTTTTAAGTACTAAATTTCTAGTAGTTAGTTATCACGGCACTAACCTATTAACTGGCGCATGGGAAAAAAGGGAATTTTTTTTGTTCTATGCATGAGGGATTCTTGGTGAATCAAAAAGGAATTAGAGCATGTTGGTGTAATCTTGAGTACTTCAATTGGCTAATTGAAGGGATTCCAAAGTAGTAAATGGTGGTATATGGATGCATGTGGCTGTTTTTAAATTGGGGGTATTTAGAGTAAACTGGTGGATGGAATTGGCAGAATGAATTTGGGTATAATTGATTCTGTTTCCATTAGTAATATTTTCCGAGGGAAACTAATTGGGAATCTTTTCTTTTCACTTTTATGGAAGATATTGGTTAAAAAAGATATTCTGAATTTAGATGATATAATACCTAATTAGTGAAACAAACGATTAAAGATTAAAGTGCTTTATTCGCCTCATTATATAATATCTCAGTATTACTCATAAATACAAATGTGTGACAAGAAAGGTCGAGACATGTTGACACGAAATTATTTAAAATACCCACTGATTAAGTCTCTAAATTGAGTATCAGAGTGATAGAGCTTATGACATTTCTATGCACAGTATCATTGCTAAAATCGTAAATTTGTGTTTAATTTGATTTTACAAGAGTCCTCCTAAGACCTTGTGTTATTCGTAGTTCGCTGCGAAAAAATATATTGATTTAATCTTTTGTATGGTGATATGGCCGTTAGTCTAAATTATTGAAACGTGTTGAAAATGTGAGAGAGAAAGGAAGGCCTGGAATAAGTTATTTACATGCAAACAATTTTAGGTTTACTTTTGTTTAGCAATTTGCCATTAGTCGAGTAGAGGAAACCTTTCGATGCTCTAGTTAAATGGTCTTATAAAATATTCGTCTTAGAGAGACCTCTTCGATGTGAATACTTGCACTTCCATAAAGTACTTATTAGTCAATGGTTCACGAGAGACCTTTTAGATGTAAATCGAAAGGTCAACAAGTAAAGACATCATATCGATAGAGAGACCATTTAGCTGCAAACAGTTTCGTAACTACTGCTCACAGGTATATCACAGTACAGCGAGAGACCTTTTAGTTGCGGAACAAGGTTATTGATATCGATTCAGATTATTGCTTGTGTATTATATACCAGTAGGAAAAAACCTTTTGCATGCGAAACAAAAAGGGGCCAAACAGATAGATTATTCTCTTGTATCAAATTTGTTGACACATAAGTGAGCTGTGTTTATTACTAAACTGGATAGGTAGCTATTAGCAAGACGTTATATCAGTACTAGTGGCATTCCTCTTATACCTTATCACGTAATTATTTCTCATTAATTGCATGAGGTGACACTGCTTATAAAAAGAATTCACAGCTCCCAAAAAGCAAAACAACAACACCATAATATTACAAATGCAAGCACTAATTCAACCTTGAATCAAGCTGGAATCACGCTTAATTACTGCTTGATTCAAGCGTTACCTCAAGCTGATTCAAGCTTGATATGTTGAGGTTGATTCAAGCATGCAAGCTTGACGTGACAAGGTCTCGTGTACATCAATATACGTTCAGTACCTGCGGTGACTACTATTTCCTTTAGCTTCTTCCGTGACACTAATTTGTAACTTTTCGCCTACATAGCATTGTATTGTAATCACAAACATAAGCGGATTCGAATATTTCTTAAAAAAAAAAATTGCATTTAAAATAAGGCATATGTTTCAATAGAATTCAACCTGTTTATATGATTACGATTGAATGTAGGTAAAAAATAAATTAGTATCATAGAAGAAAGTAATAGAAATTATCGTCACCGCAGGTACTAAAAGTATATTGATGTACACGAGACCTTGTCACGTCAAGCTTGCACAGAAACCAAGGTGGAATCCTGTAAGGAAAGAAAATACAACGACTAATCATACGTGTCCAATTTACAGGTACACTTAGATTCATAGAAAATAGTCGGTTACAATTTTTCAAAGTAAGAAAACGTACATTGTGTGACAATGTGGGTTCAAAATTAAGACTTTGGTTCCTCAGATGCTAAGTAGTTTGCTTCATTATTGTTGAGTTAACTTCTTCAAACTTCTAAAAAATTTCATCGAACACTTTCTTTGAATCTGAGTGTAACTTGCTGTTCTATGGTGTTTAAAAGTAAAAAGGACAGCGTGGCGTACAACATGTCCATATGCAAACATATGAATAAAGGACTACACTTACACTTTCTTACTGCATTTGCGTTCTGATAGCTAGGTACAACAGGTTTTTAGTCCTACGGATATCGTCACAGAGGTTTTCCAGGACTTATAGCAATGACTGGATAGTACCTTGAGTGACCCTCAAAATGCTACCTTCATCAGTTTCCTACGAAAACTTTCACCAAGTAATTTTATCAGTAGTAATAGGCAGGTGACATGGCTGCGTGTTCTTTCCTGAAATTCCGAAGTTTACATGCAAAATTAGAAAAAAAAAACACCAGGTTGGTTTTAACGTAAAGAAAAGTACAAAAAGTATAGTGGATAAATGTGTATTCCTTAAGAATTTACATCCAGTTTGCAAGATATTGCTTTCAGTGCCTTCTTCCTGTGAAGCTGCACTCCTTGCTTGCCTGAAAAAAAAAAAGTGTAACAGCATGTTTTGCAATATTTTTCTTTCTGAACTAACCTAAAATATGTAATAGAGTGATGGTTAGTGTCCCCGGGAAGCAAGTGACATTGCTTGCTGCCTTCTAATGAAGGTGTCGCGAATTCGATGCCCGGTGGAAACAAGTAGTCTGCAGCCAATATATGCCGTCACTAGTACACCTATCATCATCGTACAATGGAAGACGACTACCATCGGTTCACTTTGCCAATGGACCTTCCTCCGGTCACAACAGCTAATGTTACTGTCAGTGTAAACTGATGTATGATCATTTTTGAATCGAAATAAAGAAAATAATATTGGGCTAAGTTAAAGAGTATTCGAAGAAGTTCAAGTGCAGCAGATATAGATATGCTGTAATAAAATGCATCGAGCAACCTTCGAAGGGTAAAAATGCTTGATGTTACAGCTAAAAGCTTTTGTATCATAATGAATGGTAATGTTATAAAAGATATGAAGCTATGGATCAAAAGGTAAGATATCCACTTTCTTCAGAAGAAGACTTCGTAGTTGTTTTTTCTAAGTCTATACTTGTTTTACTAAGGTGACAATGAAGAGATGCATATTCATGTAAAGTGATTTTATCAGAAACATATAACTAAATGTGTCCCATTCAATAATTTGAAGCTGATTCCATGATGATCATGTTTCTGGAATCGGCAACATCTGCCTTTGCACGTGTCCAGCAAAATGTGTGCAACTGGACGAGCTCGCTTTGGATATACAGGGTATCCCACTTTAATCAAACCACTGGAATATTGCAAAGCACTGAAAGAACATACAAAAAGGGCACAGCTGAACATGTACCGACAGAGGGAGGACAGCCTTCCATGCACAATTGAGTTATGTCACATGTACAGTGTTGCCACCTCAACACAAACGGGACGAAGGTTCAATACTTTCGGAGGTGATAGTATGAGTCATGATAAACAAAAATGTTCATATGAACGGGGTTCGAATTCTGCTTCGTTCTAGAGATACATATGTAAAGCACACATCCCCATTGTGGATGAAATGTCCTAGGAAATTACGTAGTTTGTATAAGATCGCGAAAACCTTTCTGTCTTATCCACAGTTTTCAACACTGCAATGTGTGTTTACGTATGTTGTTTACCATCACTAGAGGATGTTAAATACCTAATAATACAACGTATGGCATTTTGAAAAATTAAACGTTATACCGGGTTGGCAACACTGAGAACCTGGTGACATCTTTTTTTCGATCCTGATATCCACCATGTTGTTACAAACAAACTTCCACAAACGAAATTTTAATTCAATGCGAAGTTTATGATTTATTGAGAATTATTCACGGTAACGCGCTCGACGTCAGTGCGAGCGGTCCCGGGTGCGATTTTCGGTGGGGGCTCAAAAATGTCGGTGTTAACCCAGTTTCAGTTCCCCTCTCTCAACCCGTCTGGTCAGCGTGGGAGCAGTAGACCAACTCCTCCCTTCGGGGAGAGGCCTCATGCACTAGTGGATTGAATATGGATGTGATTTATTATATTCATTTTCTTTCCACAGTTAGGCGTTGATTTTGGGCTCCTAGTTGGAATGACTGTATCTCTAGAACGAAGCAGAATTCGAACCCTGTTCATATAAACATTTTTGTTTATCATGGCTCATACTATCATGTCCGAAAGTATTGAACCTCCATTCCATTTGATAAAATAAAAGTTTGTGTTGAGGTGGCAACACTGCGCGTGTGACGTAACTCCATTGTACATGGAAGGCTGTCCTCCCTCTGTCGGTACATGCTCCACTGAACTCTTTTTGTATATTTTTTTTTCAGTGCTTTGCAATATTCTAGTGGTTTAATTAAAATGGGACACCCTGTATAGCTCCTACGTCCTAAATTTAATGTGATTTTTTTTAGATTCATGAAAACAATGTACAAAAATCGTAGTACAGATTGAACGAAAAGGACACTCAAAAGTAAACTGAACTGTGCATTGTTATAAACAGGAACTATCCAGAGTTTGGTTTTGGTGGGGATCCAAGACGTGTCTGGGTGTGAAATTTACATAATTACTAAAGCTAGGATTACGGGCACTAAAATAATGTGAAATAGTCAGGCTTAAAGGCACTAAAATAAATAAAAATCGACAATGAAATAGACACCAAAAAGCTTAAATAGGCTGTCATATTTTCGTTTTCGGAAATGTAATACACTGATTTCAAAACCATTAACACACATAGATATGGAGAAAGCTTACAGATCAACAATTAAGATGAGTATGCAAGTATATTATATTTATCTATTTATTACGTCGTATTGCAGAACGTTTATTAGACTATACGGTTTACTATTTTCTTAAACAGGGTATCTACTGGATATGTTAAAATTCGAAATGGGTTAATCTCTAATAAATAAGTAGAAACCTAAGAAAACAGTACCTCAGTAAATTCGCTGGTAGTAATATTTGCAATATGTCACATACAACCTAATTTAAAAAAAAAAACTACAGACACACTTAAATTACATCTCAACACCGGCCTGAAGATGGCGAGCGAAAGCCTTTCGAAATATTTCCAATTCATATTGAAACCACTACTTAAGAAGCCGACACTAAAAACCATACTTTAAGGCGAGTGATAATATGTGTCCTGTGTGGATTTAAAGTGGCTTTATTTGAATTCAAATACTTGACAAAATATATATTAAAGTTAAGGTACTATCAAAACTTTGTTTAACATCAGACCCAAAGTCCATAAATACATTAAACCAATTAGAAAATTAAACAAGACATGCATGATTAGAGTAGAATTTGAATTTATGTTCTTTGGGAAACTATGGCTCAGGTCGTATGGATGATCATGGGATAAATTGGTGGAATGAAGAAAGTGGGAGGAAACGGGAGCACCCCGAAAATATTCACACGCACGCTCATGCCCACCACATGGCATGAGCAGGGATCGATCCGACGACCCCTGACACCAGAAGTGAGCGCTCTATGATTAGAGTAGAATATAAGAGGAAGATGAAATTAAAAAAAACAAAAACATAGCATCAATCAGAAATAAAGATGGCTGATATAATATGCTCGGGTACCCTCGGGGTCTCACAAGAAGTTTGAAGAGATTCTTACAAAAAATAATTACCGCGTGCCTCATTCTGTGACCTTAAATTCACAAATTCAATATAGTTTATTCTAAATGTTTACAAAGTGGAATTCATAAAGTGAAAATGTAAGTTAAAAATACTAACTTTAAAAAATCCAGGTTTTCGCTAGAATTCGAGTTTTTTCCAGGTCCAAAATAAAATTCCGGGCTAATTCCAGGTTTTCCAGGTCAGTAGACACCCTGTTAAAGTTAATCTCCTGAAAAGTTAGGCTTTTTTCTTCTTCTGATAGCACTATCGTTGTGTTGGCAAAGCAAGAGGGTAACAATTTGCTTTTATTTGCTTTCTAGAAGAACTGCAGTGAACTCATGAGAAAATATTATGTTCAAAAATTTAAAGTTTCTTTATGGTACAATAATGCCACTAGTGTTTTGACTTTCGATACCTTTGTAAGACTTGCTTTTCTGGTATAAATTGGCGTATTCGTGATTACATAGATTAAAAAGAATATAGCAATAAATCAAGAAATTTAACAGCAGTATCCCAAGTACCCCTTATGAAATGCTTGCAGTAAAAAAAAATATGTCTCAAAATATATGAAAATAGAATAGAAAAAGATATAAAGACTTAAGTTTAGTGGGAAGCAAGTGCCCCCCTTGTCGACGCCCTTGCTAATGTGGCAAGAAAGTTGCTTTAAACAAAAAAAAAAAAAACTAAAATACAATGTTTCAATTCGTTATTATTAATTTATTATTGTTATTAATTTATATGTTACCACCTAGTGCTAGACACTAATCCCTGCCCGCCCACTCCAGTATTTTTGTGTCCTCACACGTAGAAATGGTGTTACGAAAATATAAAATATGCTAATACATTGTAACGTCAGAGGCAACACTAACGGAAGTCAGACCGTTGTAAATTGGGAAACGCTAACTAAGAATTGGCCCTAACCTGGTCACCAACCCTGTTGGATGACGTCATTTCCGAATATTATAAAGTGTTTCCTTATGTTTCCGGTGGCGAATGTTACAGGAACTCATGAACTTTTTTTTAGTAAATGTTATCTACACTCTGTATGCATTTTACGTTCAGACACGACCGTGTATAAGAGGAAGGGGGGGCAGAAAGTCAGTGTTGGCCTAGCTTTCAAGGTACCAAATGGAGGACTAAAGGCTTGACGCCATATCCGGTTGGTTGCCATAGCAGCGGCGGGGGTCAAGTCTAAACAACAGTGAACAGTCAAGTTTGATGGTAGGAAGGTAGACAGTAAGTTGTGGAAGTAATGGCTGTTAATTTTTTTCGAATAGTCCATTTTTTCGGTGACGAACGGAAACTAATTGAAATAGGAGAAAATGCTGTGGAGTCCAATCATGTAGTTCTCCTCACATATGACGAAGATTTGATGTTCATTCGAGGGAAAGTGCAAGCTAGTATGAAGACTAAGATGTATGAAGTTGAGGTGAGTAGCTGGTTTTTATTCCGATAAATTATGTTTGTAAACACGTAATTTAAAGCAGTGCATGTTCGAAGCAAAAGGGTAGTTTAATATAAGTAGTGCATGGATTATTTTCGCTTCTGAAACGAATTAAAGTAGGTAATGTATTAAATGTCTATGCCGTATTTCACGAATGGAATCTCTAATGGTTTTACATAACCCTACTCACGTGTCTTAAAGTTCGCTCGTAAACTTCATTATTCATAGTACGTGCGATACGGTGCAAAATAATTGCTGTTCCCTGAAATCAATAATTGATTTTGCGACCTAACGCAATACGAGGTACGGAATATGAAGACAATTTTTGGGAAAATCGTGCAGTTATAGTTTTACGTCGCCAGACAAGCACTTGACATTTTGTAACAGCACCAAAATCGTGGAGTTATAGTTTTACGTCGCCAGACAAGCACTTGACATTTTTTGTTCAGATTTTCACTGTTCTCCTCTATTTCACTTTCGAAAGTTAAATTTATGGGCGCATCGTGGCTACAACATTGCATTCCATTAATTTTGCAATATATGCAATTCGTGCCATATGTGCACATTTTTGCATACTTTTCACGATTTCCCCTCATTTACACTTGCAAATGCATTGAATATACTTAGACACTTTAAACAACTGTACTTACCATTCTTTGCTTGAAACGCGCCGGGAGAATACCCCGCGTTTGAACTCATGTCATTGTCCCCTGCCGAGATGCTAACAATAAAAAGTGCCGGGGTTCGGGAAACCTTCGCTGCCGATAAAGCGTGGCCTAGTGCTTCCTTCAGTAAGCCCTGCATGTTTCATTTTATTTTCGAATTCGTAAACCACATCCGATAAATCATGCATTATTTATGCCGTTTAGGATCAACGGATTTTTCGTCTTCGATAGGGTGGACCAGTTATCTACACCCTTGAGAAGAATACTTGGTATACGTACATATAGTTTGTATGTATGAATATTATCATATACTTAGCCCTTCCCCCCTTCCTTCGGTTTTAGGCTGGCTACGAGCCTGTGATTGCTTTATTTTCAACTTACGCCTTTCTTTACTGTTTACAAAGTGGCTTAGGTTGGGTTAGAAAAGTAATGTTAGGTACTTTATATATATATCACAGCTATATTCAATCTACTAGTGGATGAGGCGTCTCCCCGAAGAGGCTACTGCTCCCACGCTGACCAAACAGGCTGGGAGAGGAGAGCCGAAGCTCTCACTGTGATCGCCACTATATTTTATTCATAGCAGCTCCCCAATTGCATCACGATGCAGAGTGGGCACCGTTCCACATCCACACGCTTTGGATAAAATCCTTGGTAGCGCCGGGAATCGAACTCCGGACCCCTCAATCCGTATTCAGCAACTCTAACCACTAGACCACTGTGTACGCATTTGGAAATTTTACACGGTTGACACAATCAGTTACTTACCGTTCGATGGATTACTGCTACTCATGGCGCTGTGATAAGTTTTCATATGGTCTGTCTGTTGCTTATAATGGCCGAAAGCGGGTAAGAAACCTTCGTTATTTAAAGGAATTAGGCTTTTTAGACAAACAGCGCCACGCAAATCTTACATAAGACACCCTCTTTTACTTACCCACAAAGTCAATTTCTTCCGTAAATTTTGCATTTTATGGCGACGTTAAACTATAACCGCACGGATTTTTCGTCTTCGATAGGGGTGGACCAGTTATCTACACCCTTGAGAAAAATACTTGGTATACGTATATATAGTTTGTATGTATGAATATTGTCATATACTTAGCCCCTCCCCCCCCTTCCTTCGGTTTTAGGCTGCCTACGAGCCTGTGATTGCTTTATTTTCAACTTACGCCTTTCTTTACTGTTTACAAGTACATCTACAGTGGCTTAGCAATATAAATATAAACATCTCCACCCCGCGCGGTATCCGAACGAAACATAAAATCAGGGAACTGAACGTAAAAATAGGTAATATTTAAATTGTCGTAGCTTTCATTAGGCTCTTAGTCGAAAACCAAGCGGGCGGCCAACTTCGGAATAAATGCCCGAATGAGCAACTTCAGTTTAAGCTTCTTATAATTTCCCTTTTCATTTAATCGCGAGCTGTGCAAACTTCGATGAACTATCCTCGTAATTATATCAACGCATTGAAAATTACGTTCAATAACACTGCATAAAATTTATTTACTTACCTAATTGCATTCTTTCATTTCTTTTTCTGGTTTTCAACCTTTGGAAACATAAAAAAGCTACACGTCTCTCTCACATTGTAATTTTTGCAATCTGCTACGAAGCACCCATGATGAATTATTTATCATTATCGAAGAAACTACATAAACCAACCAATGTTCACTGTTGTTTAGACTTAAACACGGTCGGTTACCATGGCAACCAACCGGATCTGACGGAAGACTTTTGTGGTCTACACCCCCTTGTGCATTTCCCATGGAACTTTGGGGAACAATTAAGCAATCAGAGGGTGGTCATCTCATCAGAAGGACCATTCCTGAAAAGGGACAAACAAATTAGCCAACGAAAAAAAGGAAATAGAAATAATAAACTAGAATTATCAAATAACAACCATAAACTAAAGACCATATTCCTAAGATTCAATTATCATACTCACCTACACATGCTCTGGCCAAGAACCGATCACTGGACTTCTCCAACG
>JAGDQP010004859.1:0-21108 GCA_022664845.1 Lepisma saccharinum
TGTACGTGTGTGTGTGTGTGTGTGTGTGAGTGCGGTTTCTATAGTGTATTCCACTTTCCTGACTACGTTTCTCTTACTGAGTCCCTGTTATTATTATCATTTATTGTACCCCATCTCAATTTTCAACACAAAGCACCATTTTCAAAACCCGTTTCCCATCAGTACTTCTGCACGCGCAAAACGTCGTCAATTGTTTTTGTGATGTGGACGTTCGCCATTTTGTTTTTCTATCTCCTCTACGTATGTTCCACGTATGTTCAGTGAACTTTTTTCTTCTCTACAACTGAGGATGGCTGATGCCAAAAATTTTAAGTGATTTTATAGTGTATATTGATAAGTGTGTAATTGTACACGTGATCTTCGTCAAGATACTACGTAAGTACAATTCCTTTCCTCTTTTTTCAAATTTCATCTATTATATATATTATATTACATATATAATATATTATATAACATAACCTCTGCCCCTCAGAGACTGAAAAGTAACCTTACAAGCGAAAGCGCCACCTTAACCCAACCCAAAAATCTTAAATGCCTGCAGCCAATTCTCAACCTTTCTTCTTAGGCTCTTTCAGCAACCAAAAAACTAAATTCTTTCGTACACTTTTTCTCTTTCTCCTTTCTCGTCAACTTACTCAATAATTTTCTCTTCTTTTCCCGTAACCCTCACCTGAGTTACCGCTGGTTCACTCATCCTAACATCTCTAAGGCACCTCAAGCACCGAAACAAAAATTCCTTCCACCTTAAGTAAAAACTCCCCCCTCCCTCGAAACCATCTCCTCGAACTGTACATTTCCTTCCTTTTCAAACAGATTGCTAACGCTAGCTTCAATGACACATTTAATCTTATCACAACCTCACCACTACAGAACGAAGAGCAATCTTAAGTCTCGTTCCGATCCGACCAGCATTGTCATCCGGCTGACAAGGAATCCACGACAGTAGTCTTTAATTACTCGGACTACCGGTCCGAAGCCCTTAAACAAATTTCCGATCGTATCTTTTACCGGTCCCTCACGGAGTATCCCACCCAATCCTTCCTCCAAACTTTCGGCCCCCATATGGGGCCGTCGCATTACTGTTTTTACACTCTGTCCTAATAACCCCAGAACGCCTACATTTTAACTACACCCCAAAATTAAAAAACCTAGTAATCCCCGCAAACCGATTTTTTCCAGTATTGGCTCTCTCACTGAAATAATCTCCGCCTTCCTTAACCACTATCTCCAACAGTTCGTCCAGGCTCTGCCTTCATATATCAAGGATACCAACCACTTCCTCTCCATAATACATTCTATTTCTGATCGGCTCCCACAAACATCATCTTAGTTTCAGCTGACGTAACGTCACTGTATATCATATTTTCCAAACCCATGGTCTCGATGTCCTTAAACACTTTCTCGGTACACATCCGAGTTCTATTAAACCCAGAAAATCATTTCTGTTTCAGTTAGCTCAGTTTGTTCTCACCATGAACAACTTCACCTTTGAGAGTCATAATTATTTTAAATCAAAGGCACTTTTGGGCAGCCGCATGACCTTTTTTTCTTGGCACACCTGGAGACAATACTTCATTTAACTCAACACCTCTCAAATCGTTTACCTGGCTTTGCTATATCAATGACATTTTCTTAATCTGGACCCACGAACCAGAGTCATTTGAAACATTCCTGCAAGACCTCAACTTAACAGTTACCGTCAAATTCACTTGGTCCTTCTCCAGGGTATACTTAAGTTTCCTAGATGTGAATGTCTGGATCAAGAGCAATCGACTTGAGACAGGCGTCCACATCAAACCTACCAACATTATGCAATATCTCCTTTTCAATAGCTACCATTCATATCATACGGAACGCTCTCTGCTATGTGCTCTTGCTGTCCAAGGCACCCGCATCTGCTCCTCTGACGACCTACTTCAAAATTTTGCAGTACCCTCTCCTCAGGTCTCATCGACCATGGATATCTCAGTCACCTCACCAGTAAACAATTAGACCGTGCCAGAAATTACCCAAACTCCAACCGGTCTTCGTGCGAAACTCCTTTGCTCTCAGTCTTCTCATACATTACCACCTGTCTTCAGGCCCTTCAAAACTCCTCCTCCCCTATACTCACCGCGTCACCTGAGACTGAAAGAGTTTTCCCGTAATGCTTGAGAATAGTCTACCGCAGATACCAGAATTTCAGCACGATTCTCATCATAGCTGGACTCATTCCACGCCTTCCTCTAGCCTGGCAAGTGCAACAGACCCCACTGCATAACATGTCCTAGTTTTTATTCCAGTCTGACTTTCGAACAATTCGTCACTCACAAGACGTACTCTTTCCGACACTCTGGCAGTTGCATATATCTTCCAACCTCATTTACATCCTACTCTGTAACCTGTGTGCCACCTTCTACGTTGAAGAGACCCAAACATCTCTAACCATCTGCTCAAAATCATCGCTACTCCTTCAAATTACAACTTCTGCGTCTCCCCATATCTGAACACACTTCATATCATGGCTACACCTATGAAGAAACCTTTCGAGTTAGAATCCTGAAAATTCTGACCCACCTCCCACTACTAGAAAAAAAAGAGATGGAAGCAGACGTTCATCTCTATCTTCTCCGCCAACCATGAACCCGTTTTAAATAATAATAAAAATAATGAAAGATGATAATAAAAGTAAGAGGTAATAATAATAAAAAATAATAACACCAAAAGTAATTAGAGGAAGAAAAATGGAGTACCGGAAAAGAAGAAAATAGAAAAGGGGACGACGACGAGGAGGAGGAGGAGGAGGAGGAAGAAGAAGAAGGTGTGACATGCAGATCGGATTCATGGTCTGCTCCCATCTCTTTCTAACCGTGACTGATGAATGAGAATTGAGAATTTTCAGGATATATATTCCACAGTCTTTACTTTCTTTTTATTAATAATCACATTTATTTTCATTAAATATCAAACAAACACTCTTTGTTAAATTTTAACGATAGTAACGTTTGGTTAATTGTTTTAAACAGGTTGAGTTGAGGTCTACAAGCCTATAGTACCATTAACAAGACAAGAACAAGAACAAGTTAACTTCCCCAACTGGTTCTTTTTGCTGACAACTGGCACGGGCCACTCATTAGGAAATGACCAGATTCTTGTAAGTTTTCCTTTATCTCTGTTAACTTCATTATACAATCACTGACAAGGTGTTCCTACTGCGTTTTAACTTCCTTTAATTTTCCACATATCCTTGCCCTATTCCTGACGACTGAAGAAGAACCTGGATTTTCGACTGAAAATATTTACGTATTTATTGTCAATTTGTGTATTTTCCGCAAACTTTACGAGGATTTCCTGTTTTTCCAAAGATAACTCTAATATTTTACTAAAATATTCACATAGTTTTTTCTTGTATATTTTTCTAAAATTCATAAAAATGACAACACATTGCCTATAAATTGGATAAAAATCTGTTTTGAACTGCTGTTTATACATGTGCCACATGCAAATTCGTATTGTACGCAGCATATGTATAATTCAATGCAAACAGATTTACGTAAAAGTCGACTATTTTCAAGTTAATTTTTTTTTAACTTCACTTTGGTTTACATTTTCTTATTACAGTACATGAGTGTATATAAAAAATCAGGTATTGTAGTATACGAAATGAAAATAAAGCTCAAGAAGTGAGTGGATGATTGAAGGAGAATGACTCCTATGGTATATTTACTGTAATATAAGTTTTACCTTTGGGCCTTCAAGCGTAATTAGGTTAAGTGAGATATTGTACTGTGTGTTTTCACAATGTTTCGGGTAGACTTTTCAAATAATTAAGAAGCAAATTGGTTTAACCTAGACAAGTTGATAAGAATTATGGTCACTAGATTTATCTTGATCCAATCAAGCTTCACCAGGCGAATTAAAGGTAAGAAACTTACATTAAAACTACCTGAGATAGAAGGCAAAGAAAGGTAAAAGTAAGATTGACGCATGCCTGAATCTCAGGATGCACTGGGAACATGTGGACTCATGGCGATGGCTTGAAGTTCTTAATCCATCTGTTTTTCTAAGGTCTTAGTTTAATGTTTTTTCTCAATGGGAGACTCCACAGGCTTTGTGTGATCGTCTAGCGAGTTCTCAGAGCTCAGTATAGTAAATTATTCCCTAATATTCAATGCTGTAAATGTAGTAGCATGTTTAATGAACTTATAAGGCAAAACATGTAATTTCATTTTTGTTCTTCATGCTTATGCTTATCATTATGGGCTCATTCAAAAAAAATATTATCTCTCCCATATATTTTTTGCCACATCTATAACAATGGCCTCATAGCTGCCAGAATTCTCCGTTCTAAATTTTATAAGGATTTGACATGTTTTAGGTTCAGGTTTGGAAGCAATTGTAATATGCTTGTGCGAAAGTAGTTGTTTATACGGATATTTGTACATTATAGAAGTTTAATCCAATCCATTTTTTCTGACTGTTTACTAGCGTGTATCTGTTTACTTGATGTTCGTCCATTATATAATTCATTTTTCTCTTCGCTGATATAACAATTAAAAAAAAAAAAAACTGTTGCGAGAATCCATTGATTGACTAGGTCTCTGTATGTACTCCAGTTCCTTTTAGAACAGATGATGTGTGTTCTAAGAAAGAAACTCAGTGAATGAAGATAGTTCAGATTTTCTTTCTCTCTCTGAGAGAATGCGCTGGTGATTAGTAGATGGAAAGTTTTCTTAATGTAGGTTTCCGGTACAGTGACGTTACGAAAGCGTTTTCTTGACGTGTTATACTTACAAGGAGACCGTCAACATTGTCATGCCGAAACCTGCCCTCAAAATTTTCGTACGTGTCGATTACATCAAAATAACACTCCACACAAAATTTGAAGTGCCAATTCAAAGTGCAAGTGGGCTAAAAAAATTGTCAAAAATTGAAAAAATTTACTGCCATAATATAAATCTAGTTGGCTACACTGGCCGAGTGCCAGGTGGTCTGGACTGGAGTAGGTGGACTGGAGTAGGGATGGTCATTAGTGCTATTTTCCGTAACAGTAGGTGTTATGTACAAATAGGTGTTAAAACTGATACTTCAAATAGCAGTTCTGCCTATAAAATAACTGTCTATAACTTGGAGTTCTTTATTCCCAACTGTAATAACTAATAATGCAATATAAAAGCACAATTTTAGATTAATTTACTTACGTGGTGCCTGTTGTGTCTGCAGTATTACATGTTACACAAGTTTCCAGGTGCGTAAATCGTGTGCGAGTAGAGTGATAGACCATTCCTCATGAGTAAATCGCGTCGGGCCGTCGTCAAATCTGCTCATGGGTTTGCTAGGACATGTTAGAGCAGGCATTCCGCAAGGATTTTCAGTTTCGGGGGTGTAAAGTCAAAATTGGGAGGGTGTAAGTGGAGTTTTGCACGTTTTTATCGATTTTTGACCGCAAAAAAGAATAAGTTAGGGGAATTGTCGAGAATTTGGAGGTGACACCCACCACGGGGGGGGGGGGGAATCTGGCGGAATCACTGTGTTAGAGTAGTTCATAACTATCAAAACCTATTTTATGTAATTATAGCAGGTTGAACCAACTAGTGGTTACGGAACATTACATATCAAGATACATTTCGATCAGGGGCGTATGAAAGGGGTCCGGGGGTTGCAAGACCTCGAAATTCAATTTCATGTAGAATTAGTATAATTTAAGGCTAATGTCCTATGTAGTGCGTCCTTGAAATAACGGTGACCCCCGAGTAGCCAAAAGCTTAGCACGCCGGCTTTTATTGCGCGTGGTGACGGTTTCAATTCACGCAGCCCGGGGTGTATTGATTGAACGGATTGGTTCGAAGCGTACTTTCCCAAAAACTGTAAGTTCCGTCCTTAGAAGCTCACCAGCTCGTTTAGGACGTTAATAAGAATTCAATTAATGAAATCCAGAAATAAGGGGAAATCATGTATTTTGAAGCTACAAGCGCTCAAATTTAAAGCAGTCTCATCATAAGTGATGTCATATTTTGACAGGTAATGACACAAGTCATGGTGGCTCAGTAAACCACAATCGAAGTTCCTACTCAATTTGAACGGGTTTCCGAATAGACAGGTATTGTAACGTAAGAATTTCATTGTCAAGGAATTAACGCCATTTAATACGGCAATCATGGAAATCCCCTCTAAACTGCAGTCTTCAATCACAATGATAGATTAGTGAGTACAACTTTGATTTTCATTTGCTAAGCCGACGTCATTGGCTGTCGAGATATGACATTATTTATGAATTTTTAATGTGATTTTAGAAAAGAAGAGTAACAAAAAAAGTGCATTTCAAGAATTTAGCACACAAGTACAGAATACAAAATTAGGACCACTGCAGAGCACATTTCTCGCCCCAGACATTTTTCTCTCGATTCGTTTCTGCATTCCCCACGTAGTAAGCGCGGTCGTTTCTCTCCACCAAGTAGCAAACCTGAGTCACTCCACCGTTTCTCTGTCCCAGTGTAGCAAACCTGATTCATATTATGGCAGCAAAATTTTCTGGATTTTGACAATTTTTTTGCCCACTTGCACTTTGAATTGGCACCTCAAATTTTGTGTGGAGTGTTATTTTGGTGTAATCGGCACGTACAAAAAATTTGAGGGTAGGTTTCGGCATGACAGTGTTGACGGTCTCCTTGTTAGATCCAGAAAGTTAATAGATCTGTTCTCAATATTTCCCTTGATTCAATCAAGATTAATCACGTGAGTTAAAAGACAAAGGTAAGAGATACATATATTAAAACTACCATAGATAGCAGACACGGAAAGGTACAAAAAATTCATTGGATTCCACTTCTGTTTTACTGACGTTAACGTCCAAGCAAACTATTTTCACGCCACAATATCAAAATTGCTTCCAAACCTGGATCTGAAACATACAAAACTATAGGTCATGATAAAAAGAACTGTGGCGTCTATGAGGCAATTTGTAATTGCGGCAAGGAATATATTGGACAGACAAAAATACATTTTTATAAACGAGCCCATAATCATAAGCGTAGCACAAGGAATAAAAAGGAAATTATAGGTTGGTCGAAACGTATATTAAAAAACAACCACAAAGTCCTATCTTATAAGCTCGTTGAACACGCCAGTACATCTGCAGCACTGAAGATTATGAAATCATTTACCATACGAAATTTGAGGACCCACTGAAGGATCACGCACGGCCTATGGGCTTTTCTTGGCAGTCTCTTATTGAAAGAAATTTGAAACAAAGACTTCGTAAAGTCTCAGTTTTTCAGGAAATTAATAAATTGAGCACTTCAAGCTACTGCCATGTTTGTTTAATTAAATCCTGCCATTTAGTTTCTATGTTCTCTCAGTTCTTCTTGAGATTCAGCCAAACCACAGTCTTCCATTTACTTTTTTGGGACTCTCACCTCTCGTAGTTTTAATATAAGATTCCTACTTCTGTCTTTTAATTCCTCTGATGAAACTCGATTGGACTAAGCGAAATCTAGTTTTTTTATCAATATGTCTGGGTAGGACCCATTTTATTTTTTTTAACTATTTGGAAATTCTAGAAGGAGACACGTGATGTTTAAGACTTTTAGATGGTGACAAAATGACTATTATTCTATTTCTTACATGTACAGACGTTTTCTTCAGAATTAAGGTACCTCAAATCCTAAAGGTTACTAGAAAAAAATATCGTGCAAAACAAAGTAAAAGGCTTAAAGAAAATATACTTTTTTTTTTTACTTCAAATCATTTGTCTGATATTTCTAATGTATATTGACGATAGTCTAGATACGAATATTATGGCAAATGTTTGAGATTGATTTGATTAGTCGAATTACATGAAGTATTTTGAGAAAAAAATGAGTTTATGGATAAACGTTTATCGATAGGAATAATTGGAAATACAAACAGGAAACATAAGCTCTTCTTAAAATCCAAGTAAGCACTAGATTAACTATTTCATTCCAAGCCATAATTTTCAAAATAACCGTACTTAGAGTCTACATCTATTGTGAGAGATATTTTCGTTATTTCTTTTAATTTTCTTCAAAATTAGTAGTTTTATCGGAAAGAAAGGAAAGAACACACAAATAATTCTTTTATTATTTCGCGCGTTTGATCTGAAATATCAATATTCGTTCCAATTTAGTGAGACATTATAACGAAATTGTAATTAGTTACATTTAATTATACAAATTACATTTCACTAAATTATGATAAAATATTATTCCATTTTAAATATTCGAAGTACCAATATATTTACTTGTACATTTTAACCCTTTCTATAAAATCTGAAGAAAATTAAAATGTAAAACAAACTATACTCAAAGATGAAAGATGCCCTTAAATATTCTAATTATCATTTTCATCTGCATGTTTTTGTTTATATGCTCAAGATGAAATTAATATAAATGGAAATCAAAGTCAAAAGATAGGAACTTACGTGAACACAGTTAGCAATACACAAACAAGAAAGCAAAATGTTCTGACAAGAAATCCTGAGAAAATGGAGGATAAGAAGACAGTCTCTTGATTTTTTGCGTCTCTTTGAATAATTTTAGGCCACCTTATCTATATCCTCAGCGTACACTAAGTAAGCTTTTAATGTATCGCATTACCTGAAACCGTCTATTTTTCTTAAATCCTTGCCCACACTTCCAACAATTTTACTCGTTCCTCTGAAAACACTATCTTCTTAAGGAGAGCTAATTCTTTCTTTACTTTCTTTGAATTCTGCCAACTATGCTAATTATCTTCAAATTTAAATAATTATCAAAATGATATTTATTTTCAACAATAACTAATCTACTGTTAAAGTAAATTGAGATTTGAATTATTTTTTAACAGCCTTCTTCAAACTCATATCAGAGTGTTGTACAAACCCGTGCATTCAACAAGAAGTGGGAAGCTGATTGTAATTTTAGCAAACACTCCACACTTGAAAATACATTATTAATTTCAAAATTAGGTGTCAGATTCACACCATGCAAAATGTTTCTACTCGTAATACTATAGCAGATAAAGCAGAGCTTAAAAGCTACTACGACATTAGAAAGTAATGAACCATAAAAGTGTATAATACATGCTATTTTCCCCATAATCTTTAGACCTTTTCAAGTGTTGCTTAACTTATTCCAGTAATAAATGGAGACAATGGTAATATTTTTGCAGCAAGGGAATTTGAAATTAAGGAAGATTAGCAACGCTTTTCTATGAATTATTCAGGTTTTCCCAGTCATTATTGCTTACGTTGTTCATACACCGACAACTGTTCTATCCGTCCCCAGTGACTCTGTTTAGTATGTCCTTGTTTTCTATTAAACAATTGTAATAGTAGAACGAGTCACTAGGTAGGAATACAACAGCTTGGTGTATGAATAGCGTGAATGATAATCACTGTGGAAATTTGCATAATTCATGGAGAAACGTTATAATATTGTGATGATCAAGTCAAAATAATGTACCAGTATAATTTTATACGTTGATCCATAGTTACAATACGAATTTCTTTTGTTGCATAAATATTCCAATTATTCCCATTCGGCACTGAAATAAATTAAGCAAATGTTCGATTACTGTACACTCAAAAAAGACTAAAATTATAGGACACGTTGTATAATAAAACATACATATTGTATACTTTTATGGCTCATTACAATGCCCATAATACGTGAAACTAAACATTCTATTTTAATAAATTGTTAAGCAAGTAATTACGTCTTTCAAACGAAAACAAGAAGCATCACCTAATTCTAAGAAATTAAGTGAAATATGGTTTTTAAAACTTGATTTAACGCAGGTAGTTCTGTTTGTGTGATACTTTGAAAACTAAAGTACAAGTTTCTTCTTGTGGAAAGTCAAGTTGCGTTAAGAAATTATTGAAATCAATTGAGCACAGTATGAAGTATAGAATATCCAAATTGTGAAGCAGTGAACAGAATGGATATTTAATGTAATGTTTAAAAGGCTTCGTTTCACTCACTTACTTAAAATGGAGCTTCAAAAATGATTTCAAGTGAATTAGAAGCCTAATACAAGTGTCATTATTGACAATTAATGATGTAAAGTAGCACTATTCTTTGTCAACAATTATATTTGTGATAAAAATGTAAATTTCTTAAACACCGCCGTCATAAGAGCATGCGTTCTCTTTTCAAGTGCCCATCTCAAGAGGGTGATTGTGAAATGTTTGCGTCACATGATGCTACCTGCATCAACTTCTAGAAATACAAGGCATTGCAGGATTTGTTCAAATCAAGTGGTATTTACGAGAGACATTGGTCAAAATTATTCTCAACATCAGTTATGATGGAAATACAGAGATGAATAAAAGAGTATTGAACTGTTCTTTGCAATAGAATTAAATGACTAAGCGGGTACTATGAAGATTTGTAATAAATATTTATAGTACCTCAATTTGCAAAAGAAGAAGAATTTTTTAAAAAATAAAGTATTTTCCGCAGTATAATGACCATTTTTCTATGGATAATTTATGTAAAAATGAATTAATATTAACATTGGTATTACTTTAGCTTGCTTCGGGTGTTTTATTTTTCTGAACCGAATCTCCCACACTTTAGGGACTCAATCCATGAAAATAGTTTTGTTATTAGGTAGGATTAGTTTCGTTCAAGTTAATTGTTCAGTTAGGATCTTGGAAAGTGAGAGTGTGAGTTTGAAGCTTTGGCAAATTCTACAGTAATGAATCTAATCGTAGTGAAGATAGAAACCCGTATCGACTTTCTTTTGAGGTATTCAAAGTATTCTACTAATCGAGTGTCTTGATGATTGAAGTCAGAGAAATGAATTTTTAATATGTATTGTTTTCTTGATGTTAAGTTTTATATTATTTAAAAAATATTTATTTCCCAGTGTTTATATTTCTTGAAATGCATACTTCAAACTACGTAAAGCGACACTCAAAAATCTTTTTTTATTTAATACTTAACAGAGCTAAACTACCTACGTAGAGTTCCCAACTGTCCTTAATGGTAATTAAATTTGTTGATATTCGATTTTCGTTAACACAATACTTTTTAAAATAGGTTTCTATCTAATCTAGTGTGAATATTTGTGAATCTGTGCTCATTAATATTGGTGATGCTTGTAAGATATATCGTTGAAACTGTTTTGAAAAGTACACAGAAAAAAATATAGCTGCCGTGACCAGCGCTCTAACTCGGACCTGCTATTGGCGACTTGGTATTCTACTATTAGACTATTACAGTTAGGATACAGTAGTCTAATATCGGGTAACTGAGAAATTCGGATTCGAGTCTCAGACACGGTAATGACATATTTGTGTGTGTGTATTTTTCAAGTTAGGATGCACACGATTTGTGTATCTAACATTGTGGGAAGCTGCCAAAAACTAACGAAATAAAATAAATGATAAGTTTGCATGATATCTCGTCACAGGAATGGAAGTGACACGCAGTAGGTATTATATGTTTTACTATTCTCAACTCTTGATTATATATATTCCAAAATTTTAACTTTGTATTTTTATTTTCGCTAGTGTAGTTTAGCCGTAATGTATGAATTTCGTTATTACAGAAAAGTACTCGAGAGAGAAACGCCAAGTCCGAAAGAAGAAAGCAGTGACACCAAGAAAAGTTCTGTAAAAACCTCAGCCAGGAAAACAGTCTGTAAATTTGGAATCCATTCTACTTCCTCACCGACGATTCATTCATGTTACTCACGTTAGTGTAGACGATATTTAGTGTACGTCTTTGTTGAGTGGTTCAAAAGTGAAGGCCAAAACATTGAATAGAAAGACGGATGGCTTTAAAATAAGATAGAAAATGTCGTAAATTGTCTGGGTAACAGATTGTCTAAAATAAATAGAAAGTCATTTGAGATCCTGCTTAGTTAGACGAATGGTTAACACTCTTGGCTTCGGTGTAAGTATACCCTATCTACAATCTACGTGTGGCGTCTTTTCCCTCTACTTGTAATTATATGCCGAAATGTTGGAAGAGCATGAGTAACCATGGGTTTGCGAATTATTGTTCATATAAATAAAGTTTTCTTTATTTTTTATATTTTACCCACTTATTACAAGAGATATTGTAACAATACCAGCAATCTTCCGTCTCGGAAACTTTAAAATAATACTGAGATTAAGATAAGCACCAACTCGGTTCTTACTGAAAACTAACCATGGGGGTGAATACAATTTGTAAGTTGGGAACTCTGTTTTGATGCTTGCTGAAAAATTGAGAAAGCAAATTCAACAGAAAAGCACGCACGAAAGAAAAAGTACGTTACTGGATTTCGGTAATCTTCTGACTGTCTATTACCACTACAGTTGTCTTCAAGAGTAATGGCCTATAAAATAAATCAATAAATTTAAATTCTTATAGTATAAATCAAACGTGTTGAGCAGCTTGATTACTATTTGTACTGAGTTCAAAGTCTTACAAACTAACGATAATGTGAGCCTATAAGGTCAGTACTGGTATTTGGCCTAAAAGAATGATCCCAATGTAATCAAACATATTTATTTCCAAAATTGTGTTTTATCTGATTTTAAGTAAAATTTATTATTAAAAGTTTCGAGAAATGTATAATTTTGTGATATTTTTTGTAAATTAAATTTGGCTATTAGTTGTATTTTTCATTCAAATTTTATATCAAAAACATTGGAGCAATATTTCTCCTTCGAATATGTCATAGGCAACCCCACGATGTGTAACATAGAAAATAGGAAAGTGCTGCAACGATTTGTTGCCATTAACATCTAAACTTTTATACCTTTATTGTAGCAAGGAATTGATATTTTTTCGTCGCTACCTTTTGCCCTTTGTATACGAATTTTATGCCAAGCGTGTCGTTGCAACGTTTTCTTATTTTATTATGACACAAATCGCAGGGTCACTAATGACATAGTCGAAGAAGAAAGTGTTACAATGTTTTAGTCGGTATTAATTTCGTACAAAAAGTACAAAGAATGATGAAAAAAATTGACTACTTGCTTTCGGCAAAAGAACGCATACTCAGATTTCAATGACAGTACACCGTTGCAATATTTTCCTTCTAATTATGATATGCATTATGGGATTGTGGCTTCCTCTGACATATTCAAAGTAAAGAATGTTACTCTACAAGGTTTAGTATAATATTCGAATGCAAAGTAAATAAAAAAAGGCCAACTTTAGTTTTAAAGAAGTGTCTAAGAACCTATGAATTTGCAAGGTTTTTTAAAAAAAATTTCCCAACCTTATGGAATTAAACATGATATTAAGTTTGGAAAATACAAATCTTTAGGTACATTTTGACAAATCAAGGTGCACGGTAGTGCACCTATCAATTTCTTTAGCACTACCGACACAGCATTTATTTACAGAAAACAACTTACACCATATTTACGTCCCCTGTACTCTGTCCCAAATATAGTAAAAAGTCTCAACATTTTGGACAGGATGGGTTAAGTAGCTGACAAGATCCTCCAAGTTTAAACATTTGCAAGATATTTGGCTTCAAAATTTACAATTGAGGACCATTTTCTCAAAACTTCCTTTCTGCAAAAACCTAAAATGGGCTTTTCTCCTCATCTATAGATATATTCATAATTTAGCCCTCTATATAATGACGGTACCAACTTTTGCAGAATTTGATTTTAGCCCCTGAGATTTACTGTGAAGGTTTACAAGTTTTTGAAAAACTAGCTTTCTACTATGCAAGAGTTACTGCAAAACATGCTTTTTGCAGAATATTTTTAGAAAAAAATATACTGAATGAAGAGTACTATGAATGAGTACTATGATGTAACGAGAAAAGTAATAGTATGAAAACTTTGGAAGAGGACTGCAAAGTCTATGATTTGAACTAAAAATGAAGGTAGAGTTTAAATAATAGGTTACCATTTCAAATTTCAAATGTTTGAGTTACAAGATACAGCAAAATCAGTGAGAGAAAGCTTGTATCAATTTCAGTGAAGTACACACTCTCACCCTCAGGATTAGAAATGGGTGTGGAAGTATCCAAAGGGGAGGAAATCTTCAAACATTGATGATACCAGAGTACGGAAGACAATGCAAAATTGGTGCAATTCGTTATTGTACTAGAAGACGCCAAAGCTTTCCATGAAGATGTGATTAAAAGCAGTGTATTGAGTAATAAAAACAATGTTGCAGTTATTGTTGAAGCGTCAGATGTTGAAGAAGTGCAGTAAAAATGTGGATAAACTAATTAAGTTAAAACCTCATAAATAAGAATATGATTTGGTTTTGATTTGTTAGTGCTTATTTTCTACTGAAACTGGGCAAAAATGATACAAAACATACAAGAGTCATTCTTAATAATACTTTTATTCTAAAATAAATAGATTATATTGACAATATGGCGTTTCCTTAATACCAGTCCCGGACCTGTCCGCTCTGTCCATTTTCCTTCCTACCAGTTGAAAACGCAATTGCGAAAAGTACTAATTTTCTATAGTGTTTGTGAAGTTCGTGTGCTCCTATCTCAAGATTTCACTATGTAAGTATCCTTTTCTTCTACGTTGTTTACCTTCTTATAGATTATATTGATGTAATTTTCAGTATAGTACGAAAATTGTTTCCATAGTACAAAAAAATATTAAGAGGTGCAGAAAGCAAGTTTTGGAAAAACTGTTGAGTCTTAAAGTTTCATACAGTGTATACTTTTCAATTATATTTGAAGCACATGTAACCTCTTAATAATCTCTAATTATGGTATTAAGTGATAAAGAAAGCAAATCTATAACTTTAAACCTCTTTTGTCCCCTCTGAAAAATTTTATTTTTTTCAGAAAACAAGTTTTAAAATAACGGTCCTCAGTTTTAAAGATATATTAATTAACACATTTATTCACTTACTGACCGTTCATCAAAACTTATGGGGAACTTCCAGTAGGCGAATAAACTTAAAATTTTGTACAAATGTAGAGCCTAGCACACAATTTAAACGGCTAAATCTGAAAATTGGAGCTTTGGTATTTGAAATATTAATAATAAAAAATCCCTTTCGGTAGGCCTACAGGCTGAGGTAGATTTCGAAGTTTCGCTGGGAGCCGGGGCTCGCCCCACAACTTCAGTGCTTTTGAGAGGATGCGCCCCCTTTATCTTAACCAAAATCTCCCTGCAGCACTACACCACCACGGAGTACATCTTCACCCTCCCACGGTTGGCTGCGCCCCCAAAGGGAAGATTTGCCCCATTTATTGTAACCTACTCTTGGTCATACACCTTCATTGAAAATTTCGTTTCTCTACCTTCAATGATTTGGAAATTGGGTTTTAAGGGCGGCCATTTTGGATCCAAGTTGACGACTTTTTGAAAGTTTTCTTATTTTGTCGTGACCTACTTGTGATAGTACAACTTCAAGTAAAATTTCATTTATCCAGCTCAAACGGTCAGCAAAATGGGATTTTGAGCGGTCATTTTGGATCCAAGATGGCGACTTTTCCCAAATGTTGTGATATTTCCCTAAGCTACTCGTCATAATGCACCTTTATGCCAAATTTCGTATCTCTAGCTCAAACGGTGTGGAAAATGGATTTTTAGGTCCGCCATTTTGGATCCAAGATGGCGTCTTTGAACTCATTAGGTAACATTTTCATAATCAAAAAGTGATGTTGTACCTTTATGCCAAATTTGATTTCAATAGCCCCAGCGGTTTAGGCTGTGTATTCTATACAACAATGGGTTCGGCGGCCATTTTGGATCAAAGATAGCGACCGAGTTTGCTCATTAACGAACTTAACCGAGCTATTAAGCCTAGAAACAACATATAAAAATTTGTTTCAAATATCTACAAAATTGTGGCCGCTAGCGTGTTAATATATAAATATATATATATATATATATATAAATATACACTTTCATATCGTACCGATCTCAATAGGTATATTTTCTTCGAAATCTACCTAAAAAAAAGGTGAGGGAGGATAGGACATATATCCGTGAACCTAAATCTACAGGGCGACACACAGACCACTTTTTTATTTTGGAAACAGAAAGAAAAGTGAAATATGTGAGTATCTGATCAAATAAATACAGAAGAGAAAGAATCTTACAAGAACGAAATCGCCGAAGTGAACTTATGGCTATGTATACTCATGTATCATATTAATAATACATTTTTCGTAAATAATCAATACTTTAGTATTTTCCAGATAACAAACTGGTGAGAGGAAAAAAAATCCTTGTATGAAAATGCTCAAATTACCCAATGTATCTGTAAGTACTTGTATGTATAGTTGAAAGATAAAGCAAAAGAAATAAAAAGGAATTAAAGCAAACGCAGGTCCAGTATAAAAATCAGGACAGATAAGAAAGATCATAACAGTACAAAAGGAATAGCACCACATCTCTCTGTTCATTTGAGCCAAAGTAGTGGCATGCGGCAGTGCTGGAAGGATAGCTGAAATACAAAAGAAAATGATTATTGCAGATTTCTCAACAACTAAAATCTCCGCTTCTAGTGAAGTGCCTGGGGATAGTAACCAGCAATGCGGAGCTGGAAGAGTGTCAAAGCATTAGGGGCATGCTATATGCACAGACAATGACCGTGCAGTGTGGTGTAATGGACAGCATACCCAACCGACAGCTGGAAGATCCGGGTTCGAGTCCTGGTTACGGCAGCTGTCAATTTTCTTTGTTCATTTCAACATTTACCACACAGAAGATTATCTTATGATAAAAGGTTCGCTCTGTACGATTGCAGAAGACTTCTCTCAACTAAAATCTTCGCCTATAGTGGAGGGCCTGGGCCTCAAAACCAGCAATGAGCTGGGAAACTGTCTAGGCATGAGGAATATTCTACATACACAATGCACAAAAATTACCGGTGCCGTGGTGGTGTAATGGCAAGTGAGAAATTTGGGTTCGAGCCACTTCAGTGGCTGACTGGGACGGGGATTCAACATAGGGCTCCATATATATGATCAATTTCAACACAATCAATTTGAACATGATCAATTTGAAGCTGATAGTTTTTGTTGTATATTTCACAGTGTTGGGCGACGTTTGGAGCAGGGTTTTCCATTCACACCGGCTACAGGTTCTCATAAAAATGTCTTCTCCTACATGTGTTGGCTGATCGACACGTGTAGTGGATCAACAAACCACTGAATGTATCCCTAAATATATACTGGTTATCCGTGTGACTGTCAGTTTACCGTGCTTGTTCACTATCTAGGAACATAAACCTTGATTAGTTTCCATACATTAAATGTGCACCTCCCGTCAAGTGTCGCTTTACTTCAATAGGCCTATCTATTTATATGTGAATGTGTACATCTTTCGGCAAGTAGCTTACCACAGACTCCATTTATGGATTTCTGTACGAGTTTATTGGTTTTCCCTTAAATCCTAGTTTCAGATCCATTTGTTTCTCTAGTTAAATATTCTATTTAAATTATCTCTTTTTGTTTTCGAGTGGTTTACTTAAGCGGTCATGCTCCTGTTTCTGTCCCAATTTTCAGCTGCTTGACCTTTGCTACACTAATTGTGATTTCCTCTTTCCTTTTTGGGAATTGAGGTCCCTGTTATTCTTTATATCTGTAATCTATATCGCGTATATTGTATGATGTAAGCTAGAGCGCTTCTGCACCAGAGTTGGTTAACAGAATAAAACAAATCAAAACAAACCTGAAGGCAACTTGGAGTAGTATGTTTCTAAGATTAGCAAGGTACTAAAAAACTAATCTCACCTTGGTGGGAAGAATTGATCATGTATTGGGATCAAATGGACAATATTGAAGAGCGAAAGCAGAATTTAGTGATTTTAATTAGTTTAGGATTTAGAGTGAGTGGATTCAGATTGGGGATTGAAGTAAGAGTGGGTTGAATGTACAAGGATGCACGTCGTATCTGTTTGGTTACAAAGTTCAGTAGGTATCCTTGGTTTACTGGAGCCTTCAGGAGATGTTGGTTGTAAGATTTGGCTGCAGAGATTATGAAATTGTCCTCTAAGGGCAAGAGAGAAAGGAAAGTTTTTTATTTGTGTGATAAGGATGGAAACTTCAATAATGCAAAATTGTACATGGTTGGATGGTTTTATGTGAACGGAAACGGTGAGAGTGCTTTTGCCTTTTTTGGTAAATGCACCAAGGGAATTGGACAACATGAACTGGTTCAGTTGTTCAAACAGTGCGTGGAGAGTGGCTTCACCATTTGGCTAAAGACAAAATTTCATCTAAGAACCGGATCCAAAGCAGTGGAGTTGGAAATTGTGTTTAAGCCCAGCCATAAAGAGGTTAAAATAGAAGGAGGACATTCTCGCAGCCATGGCCGTGCCTCGGATTTGACTGTTTTCTAAAGTGAAACTACTACAGGTAAGAACTAGGTTGACTTTGGAAGGAGGGATGTAGTTGGGATATGAGGTTTCGCTCTCTGGTTAATGAAGAACTCCAAATCTGTTAGGCCTGGACTGTGAGGAATGTTAGTGTACAGGAAGTAAAATCTATAATAACAAGCAGCATGTCAAAAGATAAAGGAAATAATTTCTGTCACATATAGAGATGGCAGGCAACGCTTGAGCATGTGAAAGTGGGAAAGTTAACAGAAGAAAAAGTATACTCTGTGGCTTGCCACGATAGGCCTGCGAGGATTACCTGGTTTGTGAATTTTTGGTAGCAGGTGAGAAGGAGGAGTTAATGGACTGTCAAGTATTAGAAGTCGTATGGATGTTTACGAAAAGCATTTACGAGGACCATTCTTACAAATAAATTCTGAGATTTTTGTTAATGGCTGGCGTGTGGATTTGTGGTTGTGAGTTAGTAGCTGTTGGTATTGGTATCAGACGGTGGACATAAACCTCGGAGGTAGTCAGATTTGTTCCAAGCTGGGGTGGTAGAATCTTTGTCGTGTTGGATAACTATTCTGTCTTATTTTTCATGAAGCGCTACAAGGACTCTGTGCTAGTTGCGGGTTAGATTGGAAATTTGTTGAAAGGATTTGCTATTGGTACTTGCATAAATCAGTGCCAAGATGTATCGTTCGAAGGGGTGGTAACTGATAAATTTTGAGCTGATGAGCCTGCCAACGTCTCAAGAGTCACCACCTTATCCTAGTTATGACCCCAGCAAACGATACAGCTCGGCTTAATTTCCACAAGTACAAACAGCGGATTCCTTCAGCAAGATTTTCTCATTCTTCACATTCTTTGAATATAATTATTTTCTATTTTTTGACTACGTTTTCTGACTTGCGCTTCCCTTCCTGACTTCTCACTTTCCAACACAAAAAGCCCTACTAGTCCCATTTCCCAATAGTACTTGCGCACTATGCGTTTTTCTATTGTCTCTGTCTCTCAATCTTGAAATTTTTATACTGTTCGAGCACTTGCAATGCTGTCGCTTCATCATTGATAATGAGATTAAGACTCGAAATATATGAGTGAATTTTAATTGTGTGATATGCGATTATTAGTGTATAATTATTTATCCGGGAACGAAAATCAATAATCATTTATCTATTAAAATTTTACCTTAGATATTTCCTATCTGACGCGTTTCTATTTGTACTTTATATTCATATAGGACAAAATAGGGAAGGAAGGTTACTTAAATATACAGAAAATATTAGCAGGTGCACAAATACGTCACAAATATAAGAAAGTAACGTATTTTTGCTAATAAGGCATGGTCACAAAAATGTCCTCATTCTTTACCACATAGATAGGAAACACATCCAACCAATAACATGCAGTACCTTAATTTGTGAAGAATCTATTTCTACCATTCCAAGCATTCTCTCCCATATGCTCTTGCCATCCGAAGCACCCGCATCCTCAAACCTTTTACTCCACAATTATTTCAATAACCTCTTTTATCTCTTATAGACCGTGGATACTCCAGTTATTTAATCCGCAAACAATAGAACTAAACCAAAAACCACAATTGCGCAACCTGACCTCACCCATAGCTCCCTGCTATCTCAGTCTTATTATCCAGGACCAAATCAGTCTTCGAGTGCTACAGATAATGATCAAACTAGCGTTTACCGTCTTGAAAGTGTCACTTTATTCCGTGGGATCTCGAAACTAAACACGATCTAAAGTAAACTGTAACTATACTCATACAACCACCTACTTTCAAGCCTGGAAAATGCAAAATATCCCTCTCTGCATAATCGGTTCTTTTTTCGTCCTAGTCTGCTCTTCGAACCTTATCTTTTACGCTGCAATCTCTGTCCCTGCTTTATAAGTTGGCGAAACTCAGATACCTCTAATCCTCCACATCAACAACCATCGTTATTCATCCACCTAACATCTGCAATACACTTCACATCATGACTGTACTTTTAATGAAAGCTTTCTTGTCAGTAGTCTGGAAGTTCTTAAACCTGAACCACTTGCAATAGTCACACTTTCTGAATACATGTGCAAAAATGGTGAAACAGCTTACCAAGTCAACTACTGCTCGACTAACGGTGAAGAGTTGAATTGGAACATCAGTCATCCACTCGCCAACGGCACTTGGAGCAGTGGGTGCGTATGGATGATGACCAAATTGCTCCATTGTATTGTTCCCAGCCGATCCCGTTATCTCCATGATTCCAATCTGAGTAGTTCGCACGTGATACGGAAAATTTTTATTTGCTCTTGATGGTCGTGTCAGTACCTGTAACACAAAGTTTTATTTAATTAGAACCAGAGATGTCTTAAAAGTTTTGTAGGTCCTGGTCAAAGGAATGTGCTGGGGCTCCATTCTACAAATCTATACACGAAAATAACAATTAAACGGTCAATAAAATGAACCTATAAATTTACTGGTATTTTCAAGAAAATTACTGTTTACACATAAAGAATCATGCTGTAAAGAGGTGGATTAATCAATAAAAACTTTTAAACGATAAAAAAAATACAAACCTTGACAAAGATAAACATTGAAATATATAAAATATAATTCAGGGGGTTAGATATAAATGGATGTAAGTTATATATATATATATATATATATATATATATATATATATAACTAGTACAAAGGAAAGCCGGGAAGGCAATTTAAGGTAAATTTAAGACAAATGAAGGAGAAAAAAGGATTACTTACAGCTTACTAACGTATTAGATCACACATTTTCACATGTACACATAAAAAAGTCACTATATTTCGTGTATTCACACTTTTTCAAGTACAGAGGAAGAGAGCGAAGTTCAC
>JAGDQP010004859.1:21208-36420 GCA_022664845.1 Lepisma saccharinum
TATATATATATATATATATATATATATATATATATATATAAGGTTAATTTAAGAGAAATGAAGGAACATACTTACAGCTTATAGTTTCGTATTAGATCACACACATATTCACATTTATATTCACATATAAAAAGTAACTACGATATTTCGTGCATATAGTTTCACTTTTTCAAGTCTAGAGGAAGAGAGAGAAGTGCACGCCTTCACGAAGTACAAACTTGAAGAGACAGTGGCGACACGTAACGGACGATGCATCAAGACTGGAGAACAACAGACTGTCATAGCGCGTAGATTTTCAGAACTTGAAATAATCATAACTATATAGCGTGCAATTACAGGGTGGGATCGTGGATGGAAATGTGTTAAAAAATTCAGAGGAAAAGGGAAGCTTAGAGTTGTTGAAGGTTAAGGCTAGAATATATTTTCACGCTTAAACCATGAATAAAGGCATTCTCCCACAGACGGCGTGTTGAGGTGCTGGTTGTAGGGGGTAAAATGTGGATTAGTATTGTGGGACTCTTTGTGCAAGGAAACTGGGGAATCCGGTTTGTAGATAGTACAGAAATGACGATGGTTATTAAACGAATGTTGAGAGCACAACTTGTTTCCCCCACATAAAAGGCATCACAGAACTTACAGGTTAGGATGTACATAACATTAGGGGTGGGGGGGATTCAGGGATTCAGGTGTACCGGCCATTAGCAGTATTGATAGTGATTGTGGGAGAAGTGATGAAAATGGAGCAGACCTTACATCTGGGTCTCTAGGGCACCGGTTTGGGGTGGTGGCAAGGAGGGATTCATACGGACCAAGATGTTTCTAAGATTAGGTGGATGTTCAAGAACTAATCTAGGTTTGGTGGGGGGAATATTGATCTTATGTGTGGTCAGATTGGAGGATGTTACAATTAGAATGTAGGATTTGTTTGACCTTCGTTAGTTTAGGATGAAGTTGGGTGATTAGAGCCGGTGGGTTGGGCGACGGTGGGTATGAAATGGTATAATGATGCTATGGACTCATGGTAAAACCAGTCTCACGACATTCCTAGAACAACTTAACTAATTCCGTGTTGTCCAGTTCACTTGGTCCATTTCAGACAAAAGAGTCACATTCCTTGACGTGGACATCACTTTGCAATATTTACACTATTCAAGTTCCCATCCTTACCACATCAAGAAAGCGATTCCTTTCTCCTTTGCACTCAGAGGACAAAGCCTAAATTCCACCATCTCTGGTACTGAAACTTACAACAAACGCCTCCAGGAGGTTCTAGTCAACCGAGGCTACCCTTCTAACCTTGTAACCAAACAGATCCGCCGTGCATCCTCACACACTCAACCCACTCAAAAATCCAACCCACTGGATCTAATCACCCAGTTTCATGCTAAACTAACCAAGGTCAGACAAATCCTATACTCTAATTTCCGCATCCTTCCAATCTGACCCAGACACAAGACCAATATTCCCAACCAAACCTAGATTAGTTTTTCAACATCCATCTAATCTTAGAAACATCTTGGTCCGTACGAATCCCTCCTTGCCCCCACACCAAACCGGCGCCCAGAAATGCCAGAGACCCAGATGTAAGGTCTGTTTCATCACTTCTCCCACAGTCACTATCAATACTGCTAATAATCGGTACACCCTGAATCCCAAGGGTATATGCAACACCCCTAATGTCATATACATCCTAACCTGTAAGTTTTGTGATGTATTTTATGTGGGGGAAACTAGTTGTGCTCTCAACATTCGTTTAATAACCATCGTCACTTCTGTACTATCTACAAACCGGATTCCCCAGTTTCCTTGCACAAAGAGTCCCACAATACCAATTTTGATCTATCTTTCCTGGTTGATATAATCCACATTTTACCCCCTACAACCAGCACCTCAACACCGTCTGTGGGAGAATGCCTTTATTCATGGTTTAAGCGTGAAAATATATCCTAGCCTTAACCTTCAATAACTCTAAGCTTCCCTTTCCCTCTGAATTTTCAACACATTTCCATCTACGATCCCACCCTGTACTTAAGGTGTAACCGAATCCAACGGTGCACCGTCGAGTGTACTATTTGCATCGTCCCGTTGTACTCTGTTTAGTCCCGTTGTCCGATTTCAAACGGTAGATGGCACTACTGTAATAACAGTTGAAAGCCTAATGGATGCAAGGTACATGTATGAATGTTGAAGGTCTTATTCCGAAGAAATGGGAATTGAATTTTTTTTTAAGGCTTTTTGGCAACTTTGGCTCAGGCCGAAGAAAGTAAAATGTTAAACAGAAAGTTATCAACAAATGTTATAACTATGTTGCAACAGTTTACTAAATGCAGATCGTGAGAAAATAATACATTTCCTCGAAGAATGATATCTGAAAATATGCTGCATCTACTGGATTTCTACAAAGGCAAAAAGGGGGTGGGGGCGGGGAATTGTAAGTAAAATTTTTCAGGATCAATTTTAACAGTAAAAATTTTAAAGTTATACTCAAAATTTTGGAGGGAGTGACCCCTCTATCGGGGTATGAGAAAGGGCAGAACCCTATGTGACATATCAAATCAAGACACTTCTGTTGTTGCGATTTGAAAATCTTAATGTAGTAAAATAATAATAATAATAATAATAATAATAATAATAATAATAATAATAATAATAATAATAATAATAATTATAATAAATTCGTTATGCAAACCTGCACGTAGAAACACAAGTTGAGACGCGAAAGTAGATATTCTAGGACAGCAATTCAAACAGATATCTGCATTCGGTAGGTCCGGGGTCGATATCTATGGGCTGCCTGAAGTTTTTCCGTGTTTTGTTGTCGTACCAAGTAAATACGGGATGATACTTTGAAACTAGGTCACCTGTGGTCGACTCCCTCACCTATTACTCAGATATCTGGAGACTCTAAAAATTTAAATTAATCAGGTAGCAGGTCATGGTCACATCTCTAGGGGTTTCCTTGCTGCTGTGTAGGTAACCCCTAAGCATAGCGCTAAAATATCTCGTGAGACTACTATTACAAATTGTACTAAGCTTGTCTCTGGACTTTTTTTTTCTGTAAGAACTATGGTAGCCGGCTGGTCCGACACAATCGTGTACTCAGGTTAGGTAAATTTACTTTCGAAACAGTAAATAAGTTTTTTTTTTTTAATCCCATCTGCGACCTTGTACATGTAAACTTTATTGATACGATGGTGGACCATTTATCGTAACTCCGGAACTTTTTGACTTAGTTTATTTTCTTGTTTAAATTTCTCACATTAGGGTAACAAGTTAATTTAATCTAGTTTTCATTAACTTTGATCACACAAGGTTTGGAAACGTTTGATTGAAGCGTGCTTACCCTAAAGTGGATTTGATCCCGTGAGAATAAAGCGTCAGTGGGATTAATATTCCGAGAGTACTCTGTCAGATTTTTTTGTTATTTTCAACGTTATCAAATTTAATGTAACCTGAAGAGAAGCTGACAAGCTCTATACGAGCGGATCATCCATTTACTCCTACACCAACTACTTTCCTTTTCTTATGTGTCTACATGCTATTGTTGGCATGAGGTTTAGATTAATTCGTAAATTTATCGACGTGGTTTTTCTACCGCGCACAAAATCCAATAATATCGTTTCTCATTAGGTACGACAACGCCAAGAACGTGATGCAACCTTCACATAACAAAAGTATTTGTTTGGGGGTGTACTCGATTATAATCACTGTACGACCCTAATATTCTTAACTTTTTCATACAATCTCATGTCTTTCATATTCTGGCTTGAGACTCAACACGCTACGTTAAAGCAAGGTTAGGCTAGATTGCATCAAATACGAAAAAGTTAAAAGAGTACAAGGGCCCTGAAGTGTTTACAATAGAGCAGCTCCGTGATAGGTTACATTACCTGGTCCGCACTATACATAATATTACAGTCTTTTAATTCATGTGTACGAAGTTACACATGGGTAATTAACAAAGGTTAAGTTGCTTGCGTAAGGGATAAATGTATCCCTATTATTTAGGATAAACTTTTCTTTTGGGATCCCAGGTTCCGCCAGCTTTTAAGACATATGTACGGTCTCTACGTCATTCCCTTCCAAATAATTCAAACTGACACCTCTATAAAACCTAATGGCAACCAGAAATTTATAAAGTATTATGAAAAACTATGTCTCATTATTATTTCGTTAAATACGCACTCTAGTTTATCCACAGATGCGGAACTATATGAATGCTTTGTATGGCGCGTATTTATGCTTCAAAATCACGAACTACAGTGTCGAAAGAGCAAAGACAGGTTAGAGAAACATAAAAATATGTGAGATATTTTTATTACACGCTATGCACATTGCCCTTTAACACTCCAATGTACTTTCCGCTCTTTCAATCTCATTTCATAATTTGAAACTCTATTATTTTGCGTTTCAACTCTTCCACACGCTTTGTTTCAAACATTACATTTCTCCTGTAAATTTTACACATTTAGAGCCCCCAAAGTAAAATTTGTCCATTATTTCTAATGAAACTGATCTGAAATTAGTTATGTATAGCGTGGGCCACAAATCACCGTAAGTCACAACAACTGGTTTCCACAAACGATTGCATTTATTAGCTGACATTTATCGAACTATTAAGAAAAGTTGATTAACGTTAAAAAAAACTAACACACACACACACACACACATATTTAATATCTTCAAATCAACACATTACTTTCTCCTTCTTCAAATATGGCTTCTAGCCGCACAAACGGTGGATATGTTACATCCAAGCGTACACTAGATGTGCGTCCATACACACCCTTCATTACGCCCTACGCCGCTCAATTCGGATAGCAACAACGGCGCATCAAACGGTACAACGGCACAATCAAGGGTGCTAAATGATGGATTCGGATGGACCTTTACACGCTATACAGTTATGATTATTTCAAGTTCCGGAAATCTACGCGCTACGGCAGTCTGTTGTTCTCCAGTTTTGATGCTTTGTCCGCTACGTTTCGCCACTGTCTCTTCAACCTTGTACTTTGTGAAGTCGTGCACTTCTCTTTCTTTCTCTATACTTGAAAAAGTGAAACTGTATGCACGAAATATCGTAGTGACTTTTTATATATGAATATGTGTGTGATCTAATACGAAACTATAAGCTGTAAGTATTTACCTTCATTTTCCTTCATTTTTCTTAAATTTACCTTAAATTGCCCTCCCAGCTTTCGTTTGTGCTAGTTATATATATATATATTTTTAAATGGCAAGTGAAAATTTTATATATGATTCTATTTTGTGTGACATACTTTTTACCTTATGTTAAAGATGAGCTCAAATTTATGTTTAAAAACTAATGTCACATCCGTTTGTGTCTAGGCTCTTTAATTGTTACAACCGTACAGACGGACAGCGTATTGAATGATTATTAATCTAAACACAGATTTGAGAGATTTCCTTGTAGAGAACTGATTTATAATTCATCTGGATATCACTTTCCATTACTTGAGTGAAAGCCAGTTCAAATGTTGCTGTTCTATTGTGCTGCGAAGTTGATTCTTTCTATGTTTAGATCCTGGAAGCGAACGTTCCCCTGTACACTTGGTCACCATTACAATATGTAGCTAATCCTAAGGTAACATAGGTTAGCTTGGGTTAGATTTCAGCGGTTCGATTATCATTCTAAAGCGCAATTAGTTTTGGCCCATTATCTGTCATAAAGTACATTGCGTATGTATATGATGTAATTAGCCTTGAACTTAATATTGTATCAAATTAGGCATTAAACAAATAAATAAATATCAGCACAACTCTCCATTTGTGATCTCAGTTACATAATTTCTTATTCCACTACGTACTGGTAGTCAAAGTATCTTTCACTCTTAACGTTCTTATACGTTTATTTAGCATTCATATACTTAACATTCTTAATGTTCAATCTTCACATTCTTATTATTAATATCCTTATTATAGATTTACAAATAGAGCAAATATCTAGCATTCTTAACAACTCAGTTAATCCTGTTAAGTTGTATTTTGTCAGAATCATATTACTACTGGTAATCAAAGACAGGAGTGTATTGCTGTCATCTTAGATATTTTACCAATAACACTACAACGTCTAGTTCCTATTTGGTAGTGTCTTCATCCAAATATTATATTTCCTCAAATCAACTCCAAAATACTACAATGCATACATGTACTGCTATAGAAGTTTGGGCCAACTATTCCTTAGATTAATACAACATGTATGCATGTCCTATCAACCACGCAATTTCAACACTGGGAAGCACAGATTGCAAGTTGCCTGAAATTATATTTATATACGTACATCGCAGGAAGTGTCTTATAATTTTAATTAAAAATCACGTAGAACTTGAAATGCCTGCATTCACTTAGAACGTTACCAGCAACTTTGGGCACTATTTTTTCTTTTTTTTTTTTACTGTAACTTGTTTGTTATGAGTCATTATCAAGTTAAAGTTTTCCTCTTACACCATTTATTATATACTTTATAAAGATGTTGGTGGTAGTTCTGAATCTATATAGGAAATGCAAGAATCTAAATATCAAAATACCCGGAAAAGGAGGATACTTTGAGCACAATGATTTCTGGCCTCATGGCTGGAGTATTATGTGTGTATATGTACCCTTGGACACATGGAAATTAAAAACAGATCGTTCCCTTTCATTTGATGGCTAAATCATAAAAATTGATTAATATATACGAGAATTATTCATTATTTCATTTTGTGTTGTAAATAAACATTGGCTACTAATTTAAAGTCACAATTGTATTGAAAAAAAAAAGACTTTCTGACAGAAAAGTTGCTATATTTGAAACATCTACATGTCTTCAAATGTCAAGTAAGAAGTTTACATCTTGGAGAGAAACTGTTACGGTTTTTGAAAAAGAAAAACAATGTAGAGTATTTGGAACATATTACAGTAACTTTGCAATACATATTCTGAGCTGCTTTTTTTTATGTTACAGCTAAACTGAAGTAACGAAGTAAACCAAACAATATCTTTTGTGCAAGCTTCAAATAAAAAAAAAGAAAAAAAAAAGAAAATTCAAAGACAACTAGAGGAACTACAATAGTGTACATTAGGAAAGAACAGAGGTTCAATACAAATTTAACATGTTGTTTCTTTTTCACAGCTGAAATCTGAGATAAAAGGAAAATGAAGATGCAAATAGTCCAAAGAACAGGTTACTTTAAATTTCAACAGAAACATATCGCTACGAAAAACCAATAGAGAAAAAATCATGGAAAACTTCACAGAAATGATAGGTTTACATTTAGTATAGCGGCATGTCTAAACGTTTAAAAGCTATGGTAGCTTGCTATACTACCTACTTGCTCTATTGACTTTGAAAAATGATATACGATAATGATATTATCCACCGCAAATGCAAAGGCTATTGTAAACATATCAAATGCTGACAATGCAAACTAATACCGGTATTACAAAACAAAAACAGACTGCTTTATGGTAGTAACCTAATAATACTTTTCCCATTAAGAGAGATCAATATTTTCAAAATATACATTAAGGCAAACTGTACTATGTTTTAAATTAATTGCAGGTGGTGATAAAGTCTTTACAATGTCTTCGACACAAATTTCACTTTTAAGTTCTTCTTCTTGCCAATAAAATGTTGGGATCCCTGCTTAACTATTTTTTTCTGAAATCGAGATAATTTTACACCCATAAGAAGCAGTTTCTTATGGGTCTGACGGTTTACTGCTACAATCCCACGTAACATTTATTTTTCATTTTTAGAGAAAACAACACAACAAACCACTCACCACTTTTCTAGTTATATTTCGAGTGCAATTTCTTCACCAGGTTGTCTACCGGTATTGACGATTCAGGTGAAACATCATCTCGTATCACAGATACATCACAGCCCTTTCATTCGTCCTCCTCAGAGCTATAGAAGTATCCAATATTAATCTCACCAGAGCATTTCGCATTACAATATACTCAAAGTAACTCGGAGAAAATAAAGAAACGCCCCACGTAACCTAACCTCAAATTAGAAAAGAAAAAGTGGTCTAGTAAAATGATGATATATGAACCAAACAATATGTTACAAGGTCCAGTTCTCTCATGTTCTACTGAAACAAAATTATCCATTTGTCTTCCTACTTTGGCGTTACAGGGTTACACGGTTCTTCTGATACTGTAAACCATTTCTGACAGAAAAAAATCCACTTTGGAAAGACATTTTTATTTTGCTATTTGGAACCATATGAATAAATAATAAATATCACTAGTAAGTGAACTTCATACCCTACATTGGCAATAAAACTCAGACTTGTATAATTCACGGAACAACTTGTAACACTTGTCAAATCTTGACGTGTTAGTTTTGCCCAAAGTAACCCCCGTTGACGTGTACTATAATCGAGATTTTTGTGGGGCAATGAAATGTAAACAAAGTTAAAAGTAACGAAAGGCTTCTAGCGGAAAAGTAACCACGAATGGATATAAATTAACAATTACTTAGACTAACTTCAGTAAAAATGAATAGAAGTAAACTACCACAACGAATACTGATAAAGCGTACTGTTAATATTTGAAGATATATACGATAAATACGAAATATTTGAATATCGGTAAATACAATATTTTGACGCGCACAACGTGTGGGAGTAGCCAATAGAAAGCCAACACAGATCTTTTTGAGAAGATGATGTGAACCAATAGAAAATTGCGAAGAAGAATAGAATCTTTCCTTTCTTTAAACAAAAAGAGTACCTAAGACATCGATATTAGAGAATAATCCTAGTTATACTGAAATTGTGATGCAACCAAAGTTCTTGAGTAAGCTGCAGTCAATAATATACAAAACTAGGATTCAGCCAACTACAATAGTACTTATTTATTTAATTTTTCATAGACTAGGATGGGCCCCTGAGCATTTGCCCAATGTGCCCATAGTTTAAGACCTTCCCGTTTTTATTTGTAATGGGCAAGAGAACTGGACAACACGGAATTGGTTCAGTTGTTCTAGGAACGTATATCGGCTGGCTTCGTCATGCGCCCAGAGAACAAAAAAAAAACATCTAAGTAGCAGATCCAAAGTAATGGAGTCAAAGGTTCGGTTAGTAGGAATCATGTTCGAGCTTGTCCATGAACAGACTGACGTAAGAGCCATTCTCATACGTAAGGCTGTGCCTCGAATTTGAAAGTAGTATTTGTTGTCTAAGGTGAAGTTGATCCATGTTAAATTGGTAATATTTAGGAACAAAGCTGTAGCCGAAGAGACACTTAAGGAAAACTATGGATAATAAGAATGGTACTTCTTACACGTGATAGTTCACGTAGTAGTTCTATTAGAATTCACTTAAATCACAAACAACAAATAAAGACGTTTTCTAGAATTTTCGAAGTTATATTCTTCATCTGGCTGGGAGAGGAAAGCACGGACACATGTACACAAATAAACAAAAGAACGAGGCGACAGTGGCGCCACACAGCGGACGATGCATCAATCTCGAAACAGTTAACTAGCGTATTACGTGTAAGTTTCAGGATGGGATCATATACAGGTGTGTGAAAATGTGGTGTAAATATGGTAAGAAAGCTGGTTTAGGGCTATTGGAGGTTTAGACCAGGCGCTCAAACCGTGAATGCAGGTGTCCTGCCACAGGCTGGTGGATGGTCGTTGGGGGTATAATGTGTATTATAGCAACGTGGAAGGAGAGATCAAAATCCGTGTTGTGTGACTGGCTGTGTAGGGAGACTGGAATATCAGGTTTGTTGATGACTCAAAAGTGGCGATGGCTATTAATACGAATATTCAAAGCTCCGCCTGTTTCCCCACATTGAAGGCATCACAGAATTTGCTAAGTAACAAATATTATGTTAGATATGTACCCTTAGGATTAGGGATGTTGTGGCCACTGTCTGTATTTATAGTAATCGTGGGAGAAGTTATGAAAACAGAGTAGGCCCTACATCTGGGTCTCTTCCATATGTGCGCTCCGGTTGTGGTGGCAGGGGGAAGAGGATGCGTACGGACTAAGATGTTTGTAAGATTAAGGGAGTTGAAAAACTAAACTTTGTTGGAAATAGCAATCTTGTGTCTGGGTCGAATTAGAGAATGTGGAAGTGAGAATATAGGATTTGTTTGATCTTGTTTATGTTAGGATGGAACTGGGTAACTAGAGCCGGTGGTTCCCGATTGTTGGGAGTGTGGTGGGTTGAATGTGCAAAGATAGTTATACATTTATATACAGTACATGTAAATGCTGGTAAAAGAAGGTAGAGAAAGGCACTTACGTCATAGGATGGAACCGAGGCGTCGTAGCTCAGTGTTAGATAGTTGGTGTAGCATTCGGGAAGTCGTGGGTTCGATCCCAGCAGCCGATCATCCTGACTGAGGTTTTTCCAGTTTTTTTCTCAGTCATACCAGACAAGTGCCGGGATAGCACCTTCAACATAGGCCCTGGCCGACACTTTGTCGAATCCTTCCCCCCCTCATCCTGACCTGAGCTCTAGATGCCTAATGGACATAAATAAAATTCGAATTCAAATTCATAGGATGAAAAGACAAGTATACACGTAGATCACAAACACACAAGAAAAGCGGCAACGTTCCCAAAAGCGTTTTCACATGATAGGAGAGAAAATGGACAGAGTGAACTGGTACGGGACTTTTACTAAGGAGTTGCCATGTTTGCCAAATAATGCTGGGTAACAGTGTGGGCACATTATAGAGGCGGAAAACTGTCTAGATTGGCCGGAGAAAACATCAAATGGAGGAGGGACCGCGGAGTTTAGTAGCAGTTGGTGAGGGGTTCCTAAAGGAATAAGAGGGTGAAGAATCAGAGGGAGGGGAAAACAGTTATAATGATAGTAATAATAATAAAGAAGATGAAAGGGATAAAGAGAATAAAGAAAAAATATATTGGAAAAATATAATAAAAGTGAAAATAGAGCGGAATGAAGGAGAGAGTGGAAGAAGAAGCACCGAAAAAGAAAAAGAAACTGCGCTGGGATTTGTTACATGCAGTTAAGGCTGAGTTCATGGGTGGCGAAATGGCTAGAGATGTACGTCTGCTCCACCTCTTTTTAACTGTAGCAGGTGAGTCAGAGCCCAGAATTTTCAGAATGCTGACTCGAAAGGTTTCGTCAAAGGTGCGTCCATGATATAGGGTGGCCATTAATGTTTTGGCCCAAAACGGGACATCGTATTACCGAAATAGGGAGTTCCTAGGAATTCCCACGTATGAACCTATGCATATTATTAAATAGCACTCAAACGATGAATTTTTACGCGAATTGAATATCAAAGTTAACGTAAACATTCTACTTTTAATTTGTAGACGATGTAAATTCTTGTAAAACAAGTAAATTCTTTAACAAGTATTGTAAAATATTTGTTAGTAAAAAATATATAATTTTCATTGATTGGCGAAAAAAACGGGATATTTTCGGAAACCGACGGGACACCGTCTAAGGCCTAAAATAACGGGACTGTCCCCTATCAAAACGGGACGTATGGTCGTCCTACCGTGATATGAAGTATGTTCAGGTATGAGGATGTGCGGAACTTGTGATTTGGAGTAGTAGCAATGGTTGTTGATGCGGATTGTCAGAGGTGTTTGTGTTTTTCCAACGTAGAACCCGGAACATAGGTTACAGAGTAGGATGTAAATAAGGTTAGAAGATATGCAACTGCAAGAGTGTCGGAAAGAGTATGTCTTGTGAGTGACGGGGTGTTCGAAGGTCAGATAGGGATAAAAAAAAGGTCAAATTCTGCGGCGGGGATTAATGCACTTTTCAGGTTTCCGGGAAGGGGAGGAGAATCTGGTGGGTCCAGTTCTGGTGAGAATCGAGTTGACGGGAAAACGGGGGCATTGGGCATGGGGCATGACGGACAAATTCTTTCAGTTTCAGGTGGCGCACTGAATATGGGGTGCGCCAGTGTTAGGAGTTTTTGGAGGGGTTGAAGGCTGGGGTAGTAGTGTGTGAGAACATTGGGAACGAAGGGAGATTAGCAGGGAGGCCAGTTAGAGTTAGGTTGGTTTCTGGCACAGTACAATTGTTTACGGATGAGGTGACTGGAACATCCACTGTCGATGGGGGCTGAGGAGAGGGTACTGAAATAATTTTGAAGTAGTTCGTCAGAGGAGCAGATGCGGAAGCTCTGTACAGCAAGAGCGTACAGGAGAGACCATTTGGTATGGTATGGATGAAAACTATTGAAATGGAGATATTGCACTCTGTTGGTAACTTTAATGTGGACACCTGTCTCAAGTCGATTGTTCTTACCAAGTGAACTTGACGGAAAGTATGAAGTTGAGGTGTTGCAGGAATGTTTCCAGTGACTCTTGTCCATGGGTTCAGAGAAAGAGTATGTCGTCCATAAAACGAAGCCAGGTGAAAGGTTTGAGAGGTATGGATTTGAGATATTGTCTCCAGGCGTCGCATGAAAACGTTGGCGTTGCAAGAGGTCATGCAAGTGCCTATGCTTATTTCTTTGATTTCCGGATAATTGTTCTCAAAGGTGAAGTTTTTCATGGTGAGAACAAACTGAAGCAGAAATGGTGTGCTGGGTTTACGAGGACTGGGATGTGTGTCGAGAAAGTATTCAAGGGCAGCGAGACCATGGGTGTAGGAAATGTTGGTATAAAGTAACGTCATGTCAACAGAAACTAAGAAGGTGTCTGGTGGGAGCGGATAAGAGATATATTATGGAGAGGAAGTGGCTGGTATCCTTGATAGATGAAGGGAGAGCGTAGACGAACGGTTGAAGATGGTCCAGGAAGGCAGAGATTCTTTCAGTGGGAGAGCCAATACTGGAAACAATGCGCCTGAAGAGATTACCAGGTTTATGGACCTTGGGTAGTAGGTAAAATTTAGGAGTTCTGGGATTGTCAGGACAGATTGTCGAGACAGTGGAACGTGACAGCTTCTCATGGTTCCAAACGCTTGGAGGTAGGTGCAGATCTCATTGAGAAAGGATTGGGAAGGGTCCTCTTAGAGAAAGCGGTAAAACGTAGGATCGGAATGTTGTTTGAGGGCTTCGGATTGATAGTACGAGTAATTAATGACTACTTTGGTGGATCCCTTGTCATCCTGGCGGATAATGATGGTAGAGAACGAAGAGTTGAGATGGCTCCTCGTTCTGCAGTGGTGAGATTGTGATGTGATTGGAACGTGTCAGTGAAGTTAGAGTTAGCAATCTGATTGGAAAGGAAGAAAATATACAGTTCAGCAGGATGGTTTGGAGGGAGAGGTGGGAGAGTCTTTGCGGAGGGTGGAAGGAATTTGCAAAGGCTGGAATGCGTTACAGTGTCATGATTGCTGACCTTAGAGATGTCTGGATGAGTGGAGCAGTGGTAGTGCAACCTGGGGTTACGGGTAAAGGCGAGGAAATAATTGAGTACGTTGTCTTATTCAATATTGCAGGAAGGAGAAAAGGAAAAGGAAGGAAGGACTTTGTGGTCGGTAGCCGAAAGTGTGTGGAAAGAAGGTTGAGAATTGGCATTTAGTTTTTTAGAGTTGACTTAAATTGACTTATAATAATAATTCAAAGCCATATTCAATCCACTACTGGATGAGGCCTATTTCGGAGGGAGGAGTTGGTCTACTGCTCCTCCGCTGACCAGACGTGTTGGAAAAGGAGAGCCGAAGCTCTCAGCTGTGATCGCCGCTGTTCTTAATTCACAGCACCTCCCTAGTTGCATCACGATGCTGGTTGGGCACAGTTCCAGACCCGCTTGCTTTGGAGAAAAAATACCTATGCAGAGCCGGGAATCGAACTCGGGACCCCATGATCAGCATTCAGTGACGATAACCATAAGACCAGCAGGGCGGTCAAGGTTGCTTATATATATATATGGGGCAACCCCCCAGCCGAGCTGGTCTACCGGTTCCCGTAAGATCACCGAAGTCAAGCAGGTCTGGGGCTGGTCAATACTTGGACGGGTGACCGTTGCAGTACTCCAGATAGTGTTGCCTGTGCGGCGTCCACCCAGCGTCGTGAGGCCAATTGGGGAGCTACTTGAATAAAGAGGTAGCGATCACAGTTGAGAGCTTCGGCTCTCCTCTCCCAACACGACGTCTGGTCAGCGTGGGAGCAGTAGACCACCTCCTCCCTCCGGGAGAGGCCTCATCCAGTAGTGGATTGAATATGTCTGTGAATTATTATGTATATATATATATATATTTACATCCGTCTACCATTGTGGAATCCTTGACAGGCTGTATGTTTGTGGGACCCACCATTGATTATTATGTATAATTATATGTAAAAGTGTATATTAGACTTAGAAATTATCGTTATCAACGCTATTTACTTCGATTTTAGAAAATCCAATTTTTTTCCCTCCTTATTCATGCAATAGTCAATGTGAATCCCTTTTATTCTTTTAACATTGCGGGACCCATATACGAATTTTTCATACTATCATTATGAAACCTTTCTATGTTCAGTCGTACCAACCTTTGTGCTTCATGTCAGTACTTCGAAACATGATGGTATCAGGAAGCGATAAATGAAATATTGAGGGGTGTAAAAGCATTTTATAACTTTTCCTGCATATTATTTTTCAAAATAAGTCATACCCAGCTGCCGTGGCTCAGTGTTAGAGCATTGGCTTAGCAATGGGGAGAACGCGGGTTCAAACCCGGGTCCGGACATCCTGACTGAGGTTTTCCCTGGTTTCCCTCGGTCACACGAGGCAAATGCTGGGATGGTACGAGAGAATTACATGCAACATTCCTTTACATAAAGATATCATTAATGGTACCGTTAATCCAGTTTTGTAAAAATAAAGGAAAAATAAACAATTACCACTACTGGGAATGAAAGCAGGATCCCCGATTCCGGACGAGTGATCTACAAGTAAGTCAACGAGGTCTTTATGTGAAGGAAACTAGCGTCTAATTCTTTCCTGTTACACAATTCCGGGAAGGCTTTCTTCATTAAAAAAGATTTTTGAATTAAAAGTCTCCACTTGTAGTCGAATGTCTTTACTTTCCACTCAGCTGAAGCAAAAGTAACACTAAAGTACACAGAACTTGGTCATGGCTGTAGTAGCTTAATTGTAGAGCACTAGGCATGCAACTGGGAGATCTAGGTTCAGCATTTGTAGCAGAAGAAATGTAATGTTTTGTAACAGAATTAAAACGCTTCAGCTTAGTTTGTGGAAATGTACTCATCAAGACACCCCATGCAGATACATTGTTGAATTTTTCTACATCCTTAAAAAAAAAAA
>JAGDQP010004859.1:41420-72101 GCA_022664845.1 Lepisma saccharinum
TATATATATATATATATATATATATATATATATATATATATATATAAATAAAAGTCTCGTTTAACCGAATCGGGATTAACCGGACTAACCGAATCCCGATGCTGTAAAAATGACGTTTTGATTTTAGCATTTTGCACATGCTAAATTTGATTTATACTCTTAATTATGAACAAATTATTTGAAAACTCTTTGCAATATTCAGTAAAAGTACCATTTTACCGTTTTCGTTTAACTGATTTTTCGTTACAGTTTAACTGAATTTTTGCCTAACCGAATCACCCTTGGTCCCATTAGTTCGGATAAACGAGACTCTTTCTTGTATACGGTATATTCGATATGCAGCCACACACACCAACTGCTCCTACCTCCAACACCAACCCGAAACCTCCGTCCTTAATCACACAATTTCGTCCTAACCTTACCAAGATCAAAGAAATTCTGCATTCTCACTTCCACATACTCCAATCTGACCCCGATTCCAGATCTATCATTCCCACCAAACCGAGATTAGTTTTTCAGCATCCTACCAATCTTAGAAACATCTTGGTCTACACTAACCCTTCATCCCATTTGCCTTCAGTTCCCGCCCACAAATGTAACAGCGCTAGATGTAAAACCTGTCCCATCCTTATTACATCTCCAGCTATCTCTATCAACACAGCCAATGGCAACTTCACTCTACATCCCAAAGGAACCTGTCAAACCTCAAACGTCATATATATCCTAACCTGCACACTCTGCCCGGCATTCTATGCGGGGGAAATGGGTGGCCCTTGGAATCTCCGAGTCAATAATCACCGCCACTTTTCCGTCACCAACAGACCCGATTCGCTAGTGTTTACATACACGCAATTGCACAACACTGACTTCGATGACAATTTCCGTATAGCTATAATCCATACCCTATCCCCCACCACAAACATACCCACACGTCATCTCTGGGAAGGAGCTTTTTTATTCAGGGCTTGAATGCTAAACTGAAACCTGGTCTAAACCTGCAGTAATTTTAACTTTCCTCCTTCCTCATCTATACCCACACTTCTCTTCACCCCTGCCCATTCACAGCATTTTTTTCTTTCTGATTCCCACTTTTCGTGATTGACTCGACAACCGACTCCCTTTTCAATGGCTTTCCTACTATAACATATTCTACTTTTTCACGGGGAACGTTTTCTATACTAAATTCTACTTTTTTGGGGGTACGTTTTCTATACTGTATCCTGCTTTCCCCGATTGCGTTTTCTATACTGTATTTTCCACTTTCCTGACTACGTTTCCCTTACTGAGTCCCAGTTTCTATCATTTTTTTATTTTTCGTTTATTCGAAATATAATAATTGTTTGTGTGATTTTATGTGTTTTTTTTTTTAAAGTGATAAGTACAGGAACTATAAAGTTGTAATTAACCCCTCTTTTTATATTTAGCTTTTCCTTATCTTTAGTTGCCTACATGGCCACTTTCTAGCCTTCTATGTCCGTCCCCTTTTCTATTATGTGAACACTTCTTCGGCGAAACGTTGCCGAATTTTTATTGTGTTTGTGAAGTTCCTGTATGCCTGTCTTTGAATTCTGATAAGTAAGTACCTTTTTTCCACCCTATTTTTACCATCTTATATATAAGGAAAAACTAAAGGTAATAAAAATGGGAATACTTTCACGTGATAGTTCACGTTGTAGTTCCTGTAGAAGTCGATTAAAGCACACATAGAAAACATCAACTTTTGTAAATTTCCGAACATTTGTTCGTCATCTGGCTAGTAGGAAGAAAAGACAGACACATGCACAGAAACAGATGAGGAACTAGTGGTTCCACCGAGCGGATGATGCATCAATCTTGGAACAGCTGACTAGGGTATTACGTGTAAGTTTCAGGATAGGATCGTATACGGATATGCATTGAAAATGCTGCGTAAATGTGAAGAGGAAGGAGAAGCAAGAGGAAGGAGAAGTCAATAGAGACTTTAGGGCTATTGAAGTAAGCTATTTTTGCGCTCAAACTGTGAATGAAGTCCCCCTCCCACAGGTGGCGTGTTGAGGTGCTGGTCGATGGTGCCAGAATGTGTTTTATAGCAACACCGAAGGAGAGATCAAAATTGGAACTGTGTGACTGGGTGTGTAAGGAGACTGGAGCATTAGGTTTGTTGATGGCACAGATGTCTCAAAGATTAGGGGAGTGCTGAAAAACTAATTAAGGTTTAGTTGGGAATACTGATCTTGTGTCTGGGTTGGATTGGAGAATGTGAAAGTAAGAATGTAGAATTTGTTTGATGTTGGTTTGTTTAGGATGGAACTGGATAATTCGAGCCGGTGGGTTCAGAGTGGTGCTGGGAGTGAGGGTGGGTTGAATGTGCAAAGATGTACGTCGGATCTGTTTGGTTACAATTTTAAATAGTTGACTAGGTTCACTAGAGCTTTCTCGAGTCGTTTGCTGTAAAAACTTTGGTAAACTTTATTTTTACATGGGCCAGTCTAGTAACTTTGGACTTCGGCCCGTTACGATTCGCCTTTAGCTGATAAAATCCACACCCATGCCCCTGCCGGGACTCGAATCCGGGACCTTCGAGCCGATGGCCTACCGCCGCAGACCGCTCTGCCACTCGGCCGGCTTGTTTGTTGTAAGTTTCAGTAGCAATGGTGGTAGAATTCAGGCGGTGACCTTTTAGGGCAAGAGAGAAAGGAGTAGCCCTCTTGAAGTAGTATGGATGAGAACCAGAGTAGTGGATATATTACATATGGTTGATTGGTTTTATGTGAAAGGAAGTAAGGAGGCTGTTGTTTTCTAAAGTGATGTCTACGTCAAGGAATGTGGCTAGTTTGTTTGAATAGGGCCAAGTGAATTAGACAAAACAGAATTGGTTCAGCTGTTCTAGAAACTGCGGTAGGGCGCCTTCAGTCAGTTATTTAAAGATGTCATTTAAATAACGGATCCAAAGTAGCGAAGCCAAATATTGGGTTTGTAGGAAACCTTGTTCGAGCTTGCCCATGAACAGATTGGCGTAGGAAGGTGCCATTTTCGTACCCATGGCTGTACCTCTGATCTAAAGATAGTGTTTGTTGTCGAAGGTGAAGTTGTCACATATGAGAACTAAATTTGCCAAATTTTGAAGGAAAGCTGTAGTTGAGATATGGGGTTTGGGTCTCTGGCTAAGGAGGAATTCCAAAGCTGGTAGGCCATGGGCAGGTTAAATGTTGTTATAGAAGTAAGTAACGCCTATAATAACAAGTAGTATGTCAGAAGCGAGAGGTGGTAATTTACGAACTATTTCTAGGAAGTGGTAGGTGTCACGTATATAGGCAGGCAGCACTTGAACATTTGGCTGTAGTACTACAAGGGTTTTATGTTGGTTACAGGGTTAGTTAACTTAGTTGATCATCTGGTATGGGAACTCACTGTTGGCGCTGATCGAGATCACTGAAGAGATGGATATAGAGTTCGAGGGATGGTTACTAGGATGAGGGGGTGGATCCATGTTTCAGGGAGGGCAGAAACGTACAGGGCTGGTATGGGTCTCATTGGAAGGGTGACTTGGATAGGGAGATTTTTGGCCGAAAGTGGGGCCATATTAGTCCGAGGGTCAAGAAAAGGATATCTTTCAAAAGTAGTTGTAGAGCTTGGAAGGTGAAAATGTTAGTCCTTCGGTGAGAATGTCGGTTTCAGATGGAGTAAGGTTGTGGCTTAATTGGTTTACGACGGAGGTAGTAGTGGAATTTTCCTGGGGATTTGATATTTCTAAAAGCTGGGTCGTGAATGCAGATTGTGTCATTACTAGGTGGTTGAGTTGTGGGAGTCAGTAATCGTAATGGTGGATCTGCAAGGAAATGGGTGATTTTGTGTGGAAAATGAAGATCCAGGGTACATCCAGTTTGAAATGCTTGCCGACAGAGACGGAATAGTTTATTAAGGTGCTTTTCGTTCATGGAGAAGAGTAGATAACGGGCCCGGGTCCGAACGGTGAAAATATTCGTACGCCAGCCATGTGAGATCTTCAAGAAGATCCTTGTGAGAGACTGGATGGTGGTCATTTTGGGAAATCGACAAAAACGCTTGTAATACACTTCTTAATTTTCAAAGCTATGAACAAATTTCAGCCATGAATATCTTAGAAATTGTGATAGAAGTTTCAGTTTATCAAGCATTTCCATTTTTCCGAAAAAGAATTGGGAAAGATAGAATATATACAAATTTTAGTGATAATTTATGTTTCTGTCCTTTACTTTCTTATGATTTTACAAATGTTCTGGAATCATAAAGCCTCACTAATGTGTTAGAAAATAATCAAATTAACTTAATAATGCCAATATCTCAATTTTTCATTTTTGTGGACAAGAGACCTTTTGGAAATGGACTATACAATTCAGCGGCAAATGATCTATAGAGCAGTAAGAGAAAAGAACGGTGTGCGATGTTACGGCAGACAGCGGGATTTTGGGTAGTGGTTCTAATAAAGTATGGACTACATTCAGTATGAGCGCAAAAAACTTGCATCAACAACTGAAATACACGAACGTAGGCGAGAGAAAGGATTGATGCGGGATTACACTGAGTCATTTTTAACACATAGATACACATTTTTAACACGTATCACTTAGACACTAGATTTTCTTCGTTTTCAATAATCTACGAATTTCTGGAGGTCGAATTATGTCTTAAAATTTGTTCAATTTTTAATGGTCAAAGCGTCTCTACCAAACCTTCAAACAGAGAAATAAAATATTGCATGCATCATATCAGAAGAGCTAAGTTTGTTTCCCGTTGTTATCTGAGCGCGGAAAAGTGGAATATAGAAATGCAAAGTTATAGAAATATTGAGAAAGGCACTCATGTGCTTTTATTTAAACAGTAATTCAATTTTTAGGATTTTTTTATTTCTTTACCTAAATTTACTACCGCTTAAGAGACAATTTCATGAAACAAGGAAAGAATTCTAGAATATTCAAATTCCACACAAATTGATTTATCCACTTTTTATTTACTAAATGTCTGCTCTTTTAAATTAAAATGAACTTTTAATTTAATAATCTTAGACTGAGCTATTGTTTGTCATCATACTTGGTGACATTTGATTCTGTTTATGTAGGAATAATAGAGCTCTGACCGCTATGCCCATCTTTGTATTTTATTACAATAAATTTTTTAATCAAAGTAACACCTCCAAATAGTGGTGGTAAAAAAATCGTGGTAAAATAGTACTTCCAAATTACTATTCAACGCAGCGTTCAAGAGAGAGAGAGAGAAGTTAACTGACAACAAGATTTTAAGAAAGAAAAAATATATTAATTCACAGTGTTCTTGTACCATTCCCATTGCTCTGCAAGAAATTATGGAAATTATTTAACCAAATTAAAAATCGAAATACAATGAATCAAGATAATAATCGTTAGGCGGTGGAAGAGGGAAACAAAAGCAGAAAAATCACAATAGCCTACAAATACGATCAATTATTGCAACTCAAAAAATAAACGAAAAACCAAGTAGTGGAGATCTGCGCAACGCAGTACAAAAAATTAATAAATTAGAAAAAAAAAAAAAAGAGAGAAAATGGAAGCCAATAGTGCAGAGGAAAATATGATATTTTATTCATAAATCTAGATAACGTACTTCGGAAAGAAGCATCAAGAATTAAAATATAATAAAACTGAAAAGAAGTTGAAAAGAAGACGAAGGTGACATTTAAGAATGGTAGGGCTTGATAGAACAAACTCGAAAGTAAACGGAAATCCGGAAACTAAAACCTATATTCCATCAAACGGATAATAAAGAAGACAAAAAAATCTGTACGCATCAGCTCATCTGGTTAATAAATGTATGAAGAAAAAGAAAAGGGTTAAAAATATTTCTGGAAGAATTTGAACAGGACTATTAAATGGAATATAAGATTGAAATGGATGTAGATAAAGTATTGATCGAATTAGAAAAGATATACAACGGATATTCAGCCAAAAGAAATACCTGTACTCTACAGTAATATCTCTTCATACAATGATGCCCTTCTTAATTGTTCAAATGGATCACTTCAATCAACATAATATTAATAGCTTAATGGGATCCGCACTTAAATACACTTTATTGGAATGAGAACACAAGAATAATATTACGGATGATACTGTAACGTACGAATTTTACTTACAAAAAACATGATGTGTCCACACAATGCAATTCCATGCTCAACACCACAAACAACCTTCTCCCTCACCCACTTGTCTATCCAATTATTTGCTGCTAGTATAAAACCCGGCCCAGACAAAAACCTGAAAAGAAACATTTAGTACATAACTAAAAATGTAACATTTTAAAGTAGTGTATCTCTTTAAAACCTGCTTAATCGCTTTTTCATAAAATATTCTAAGTTTGCTGGATAGTTCTGGTTGTAAATAGTATGCTAATTGAAAATCTTATTCAAAAGAAATAACAGTTGGTCAGAGTACTAAGTTTAGTGTATATAAATCTAATCGTGTAGTTCTAAAAGTGGCTCTCAAATGAAAACAAATAAACATTAACATGTGCAAAACAATTGAATTTCGTATCACCAGATACAGATGCATCAACAATAAACGGCAAAGTAAACTGCGCCCTGATCTACAGAGAAACTGTGAGATTATGTGAGTAGAAGTTTATGTTCATAAAGTTAAAACATGGTTATTAGGATGTTACTACAGACCTCACAAACGTTCTCCCATTTCCGTTTTGGAGGCTAATCGTGATTCAACTCTAGCTGCGTTATCAGATGGTAATGTAATACTTTTTGGCGACTTCAATCAATCAATGGACTGGTTAACTCCTGATATTGGAGTAGGGAAATGTGACAATGATTGGTGGTTTATTGACACATTTATTCATGGGATTAAACTTTGTCAGTACAACGTCTTTAATATACGGGGGATAGTCATTTAGATTATGCTCTGTCATATCTAGAGATGCTATCAGTTACTCCAAGGAGCCGTAGGTGATGGACCAGGAAACAGAGGTGGTAAAATTGTACAAAAACTCGGAAGGGCGGTTGTCTAAAACAGGATACAGGTAAAAGAAAAGTGGAATTACATGATGAAAAAGTGAGGTTATGATACGACAGTTAGGCTATGCTCGTGATAAATTCTGATGAATTTATTGAAGTCTGGCATGGAGTTGGTAGCTTAAGACCAGAGAGATGTAGTCTCCCTGTCTGAAGGAGGAAGTGATATACCTCCGAAACTGTAACTCTTTAGTTTCTTTTTGTGGTTATTAAAGTATAATCAACCTTAAGTCAGAAAGTTGTGTATTCTTCAGCTATACTGTGAACTTTGGGACCTTATATACTTCAATTGTTCACCATGGTAGCTTAACTAGTATTTAGTTTGAATTCCTAGGGAAACCTTAGGCTTATCTAGAATCTACTTCTAACCTCACTTCGTCGAAATTTAATTCTCTGTAAGAGAATTTTACCTTTTAATTCATACTCGTCGAGGTTCTGTAGACTAGACGAAATATTATGAATTTTAAACTGTTTTGACCTGCCGTACGTGAACTTTGTTATTTTGTTTTACACAAGATGTTGACTTGTGGAGTGATCAAAACGTGTTTTCATTTTTTTTTCATTATGTCTTTAATGCGGAAAAAATGTAGAGCTACTTACCTTTTAGGTGGTTTTTTTTGTCTCCGTTGTCTATGTCATACACTTACGCACTTTTTTTTTTTGGGGGGGGGGTATATTTTATCATACAACAAACATATTCAGTTGTATGTGAATGTATAAGGGTTAATAAATGATTCAATGATTTCCTGATCCGGGATTCGCTTTAAATATTAGAGTAGGATATATTATGTACTTGCATTAGTGGTGGAACATTAAAAAACATTTGTGTGTGTGTCATATATACTTGTTATTTCCAAGACACTTGATCTCATTTTAATAAAGTGGAGTACAAGAGCTCATAGAATACTGATGAAGCTTGAGTGAAATAAACAAAATATTGAGACATCGTCTCTGAGTTGGCCTTATTTACACGCATCAAAAATTGTAGATGGTGGCACGTGATATTTACAATTTCATACAAGTAAAGTAGTCATAATTTTGAAAACTTCCTATTGGTTTTCAATGCTAATAGTAATAGTAACTGGGAAAGAAGAAGCGCAAAGGAAAATAGAAATGAAATGATATAATCATTTTACGATCATAAGTTCTGAACTATATTGATTGAGAAAAACTTACCATAGTGTTCCTATAAAGTTAAATGGATAGTAGAATCTTGCTTTCTCTGGATAATGCTTTAATGTGAATATTGTAGAATACATGAACATCCACCAAGCTATGAATCTCAAGAATATTAACCCATAGCCTGCCGGTGACTCATACAAGTATAGAACTTCTCCTGGATCAAAGAACTAGAAGAAAGAGTAAACATTTCTTAAGTTAAACCACACAGAAAAATTGGTCGCTACCATGACCAGTACACCAACTCGGTTTCCCAGATGCCGACTGGGTGTCCTACCCTTAAACTATGATGGTTACTTTCTGTGTGTATTGACTTTCCTCATGCTTAAACTGAATCAGCGATTGGAAAAAAATCCCCGCATGTGGTAAAGTGTTGATTTTCGGTATCATGTAAATAGTCAAGTAACTGGTTCAGCTGAACGCAAAATACGTTACGTATACAAAAAAAGTAAACATGGTTGTCGTAGTCTAATGCTGGCAGGCAAGTGGAAGATCTGGATTTGCATACCGGTCACGACAGCAACCAATTTTTCTGTTTAATTTTTAAGAGTTGCCATACAGAACGTCTTTATGTAAAGCAAATTTTCACTTTCTAGGTTGTTTGAAATATTTTAAAGACGGATAGGACAGTATTTAAATAGCTCGTTAAAGAAAGTCTAGTGATTATTCATGTTTCTTTGTACATGGAAATATGATACTGACAACATTCCTAATAATTCTCAAATCCCTGTTGTTTTATGTAGTAAAACAGGAGAAAATAGGCAATTACAAGGCCCGTAAATTATGGAAGCATGCCATACACTAAAGTCATGTGCTAATATAAACTAGGCGAATAATAACGATTTATTACAAGCCTAATAAAATGCTCGGCGTTATAGTGAGTACATAAATTAAAAATGATATGTGCTACATGGAAGGCTCCACAGTCTAGTGGTTAGAGCGTTGGACTCATGTCCGCGCGGCCCTGGGTTCAATTCTCGGCTGGAGTATCCAACTTTTCGGCGCCTACCCAGCGTCGTGAGGGAAACTGGGGAGTCACGTGAATAAAGACGTGACGATCACTTGGTCTAGAAAGACCCTAATACGCCTGTTCGTGGTGAAGGTGACGCGCAGTGCTGACCCCACGGCCGTCACTCAGGTGGACGCAGTTCCACCAACTGCGGAAAGATGGCGTTGGTGCAGGCTCAGGATCTTTCGGTCTGTAACGCCAGTGGTTATTATTATTATGTATTACATGAAAGAATTGGGACTGTCAGAATATTCAAAGTGGAAGTTGACACTTAGCCTCTCTTGAGGTAACACCCACCAACTGTATATTGTTTCTTTGGCTTCATCCTAATTGCTTTCCCACAGAACTTTCATGATCTGTAACTAAGATTGCCGCCTGTGAGTTGGCACAGCAGCTCACATCGGCACTCCTGACTGAGGTTTTCCCTTATTCTCCTCAGTTACACTAGATTAATTTCGGGATGGTACGTTGAATTAAGACCAGTGTTGATAACTGCCACCTTTTTTCTTCATGGGTGAAAAAGTAATGAAAGCAGCCTAAAGACATTTGAAGTTCATTAATGTAAAGTTTCAGTATTTTAATTTTATTTTTTATTGCCATTTTTTAATTTCTCTGTCCTTTCTCTTTATCAAAACTTATTTCTCTCTTCTCTAGCTGGATCTATTTTTCTGTACTCCCTCCCTTTCTCTTTTTCGTCGCTTGCACTGGCTCTTTTTTCTTTCTCTATTTCTGTCTTTTTACTGACTTCTACACACACGAATAAAATCTTCTTTCGCATATAACAATATAATATTTTGCTATTATTGTATTTATTTCAGTAAATTTACAAATTTAAATCTCAAGAGGTATTAATTGCATCCAATTATCACTGCATTCAGTAAATAGGACAGTGTAAACTTCAATAATAATAAACAAGGAACTTATTTATAAATAATAATGGATAAAGGTGCTCCCAAAAATAATCAGTGAAGAGAATTTTGGAAAATGGAAACAATTGGTTTTGAATACAATGCATTTCTGGTTTATATGGGTAAGTTATCCATTATTGAGGAAAGCATACGACAGGTGATTGAAGTTACTTTGGATCGAAAGATCATCAAAGAAAATGAGAGCTCCGTGGATACAAAGATCGTATAGGAGGGAGTATTTATTTTGATGTGGATGGAGCTATAGAAATGAATATACTGTTGGTAGGTTTAATATGGACATTAATTTTGAGTTTATTGTATTATGAAGTAAAAATGTAAACGGGTTTTAACTGTGTTAATAGTTACAAATAGACAACGAGAATAATTAATTATTGGTCTTAGGAGAAATAGCTAGAAGCTTCTGGTTATTGTATATATAATGCAGGATTGTTATCCAGGGTAAAATTGTTATCCACCAATGTTTACACAACTTATAATTATTTTACTGAAGAAAAGAACTATTTGTATTCGACGTTACATTCAATGGACTACTGTCGATTGTTCGATGTCGATTGTTCACTTTTATCTAAGTCTCCAACATGAATAACAAAAATCCAATACAGAAATGAAGGGCGAATAACAGTTTTCACCGATAAATCTCACTTCGACTTTTTATAAAATAAGACTGGGAGAAAAGAATATCCAGTTGTACTTGGCATGATTGTATGTGAAGTAATTCAACATGGCAAAAGAATTGTTGGTATAAGTAAAACAATGATAATATTTTATGGTAATTCCTCTTACGACTACTTTCAAAAGGTATATCCTTTTATGGACATACAGTAATACAGTATAAGTTCTCAAAATTGCCAGAACAGTTAATGACCAAGCAAATCAAGGGTGCCCATCCCCTTCAATGACTATGACGCAGTTCCCCCTAATTTCATAGGCTCATCTTCCTGCAAATAAACAACCTTTCATAAACTTTACTAATTGTTTCCATTTCATTTTTCGTCAGAAATATGACCAAACTGTTTCAATCTTACAGTTGTTACTCAGTTTCAAAAGGACTTGTAAAGAACATCAAATACATTTAATAACACACCTGTAATATCGATATATTATAGATATTAATACATATTGATATGGCTTCCTGCGTAAGTTAACTAAAATATTAATTATTTTGCTCTTAAAATGTCTAATTGAATTGAGTTATCGTTCTATAGTCTATTTTGTACATCCAGGTTTGATTTAAACGTAAATTCAACTAACAAAGATAATTAGAAATGCACATTGCATATATATATATAATAAATAAATCACAGCCATATTCAATCCACTAGAGGATGAGGCCTCTTCCCGAAGGGAAGAGTTGGTCTACAGCTCCCACGCTGACCAGACGGGTTGGGAGAGGAGAGCCGAAGCTCTCACTGTGATCGCCACTGTCTTTTATTCACAGCAGCTCCCCAATTGTCATCACGATGCTGGGTCAACACCGAAATTTTTGAGCCCGCACCGGGACCGCTCGCACTGAAGTCTAGCGCGCTACCGACTAGGCTACGCAGGAGCTCTTTTATATATATATATTGATGATTTTGCAGGTGGACACTAGATGTCTCTACTTTTGTATATGTAAAGTCGAAGTGACTAACTTTTTTATGTTGTGCTAAAGTGTTATTTTTATTATTATATTATTGGCACGAGATTTAAATTCGATGAATAAGACTCCAGGTTTCTGTTTAAACTAATTATATAATTGTATTTGAATATTGTAAAGTTATATGTATACCAGATAGTTGTATGCACTTGGTACGTAAATAGTACAGCATGTAGAGGGAAATGTAGAGGTAATTGTGATAGATATAATCCTCTGATTAATAAATATCTTTTACATCATCATCTGCGTTTGGCTTATTAGTCAGGCTGTTGAAAAGCGCCGCAGCGATCGTAGACATTTACTCTACTAATTTTGTGTGTCACATTTGCCAAGAAGACAAGTTACGAACCCAGCAGGACCCGTGAGATCTGATACAATAGGAGTCTGTGAAGTGAGACCGCGCAGCAGCAACACTATAAGGACTATACGGACCATTGCTAATATATGGAAGATAAACAGACCCGTTAAAATATTACAACTGGAAATAGGAACTATTCATATATTGACCCTCACACATAAGCAATAACTTGCATGTATTGCGATTGTTTTAGTCGTTGGAACATTTGTGCACGATACTGTTCAATAATTTCATTGTTGAATTTGTCGAAGAATGTCGAATCGACATTAAGAAATTATAGCGGACAGTTGCCAATCGAATGTCATGGAAGAAATTAATATATTTTTTATTATTTTCAAGGAACTCATTGTTCTGGTAACAACTGGTGATGGAGACAATAATAAGGAATTTTAAGAAAACGTTTATGTTTGAGAAATTAGACGACAACATGATATGATTTTTAAAAAATCCTTTTGAACCCAGTGTTATTTTAACTCTTCAAACACTGCAAATTCCTCGTCCAAAGATTCAGTACATTCATTTTTGTCTCGAAAGTTACAATTCATTCAGCCACATTATTTCTTCTTGTATCTTCCTAATCCAACACAGTTAAATCGATTCTTTCGCCACAGATGAGTAAATTGTACGGAAAGCTTGAAATACTTCCAGGATCTAGGTTGCAAAAGTTGTATATATTGACTGTTCACTTCTGAGGTTTGTAAGGTACCCGCAGAAAAGATAGCACAGATTTACACTATTTATGTGAATAAAGCTAACAATTTCTCTGAAAACTGTCATCAAGCTGTGAGAGTATATTGTCAATGGATTTAATAAGAAACTTTTACGTTCGGTTGCCGAAAAAGATATATTATTAGATCGTCGACTTCATCTTCATAGAAACAACTTTTACGACGTTTCGTATTTGTTTTCACACAATGGAATTCACGTTTTATATCAAAATATTTAATGAAGGCAATCAACGAATTCCACCAATTATCTGTTTCTTACTTTCGTAGCCTACATTTGGTTGCAGACATTACTCTTTCTACAACACCATGGTCACAGAAAATTCCTTGTAAGCATTTGGCAGCAGGTGAGCTTATCTTGAAAGAAGTCATGTTACTGAAAGCAACAACAATATCAACAGTGATCAATCCTTTCGTCAACTCTACTTCCAAAGCGATAACACCTTTTTCAATATTCCTTCCAGTACTAATGTCTAAAGTTTGCAATATTTCCAAAGAAAAAGAAAATATTTGCAATATTTCTAAAGTTTGCAATATTATATCTTCCTCTTTGCTTAACCACCTTGTTGTAAACGAACCTTTTAGCCCCAGTTTCACAATCGACAGCTAAGCTTCTGGTGAGGGTTAAGTTGAGGTCAAGTCTTATTTTGGCCAATCGGCGTACGCAAGATATGACTTAAACTCAATTTAGCCCTGACCAGAAGATTAGCCGTCGATTGTGAAACTGGGGGTTAGTCTTTTCCGTTTCTTTAAGGACATTTTCAATAAACACAATTACATTTATGTTCTGAACAGATCTTCTGTGAATCAAAAAATGCTTTAAGATTGCTTCTTAAAGAAAGTGATTTCATCGCAACAAACACGAATCTATGGGAAGTGCTCCATTCATAAAACGCTTTGCGATATTCTTGTATTTGCGTTTTAACCCGTTCCTGCACCGTCCAACAAGAAAATTAGGATTTACCTAATATGAGGTAAATACCTAAGTGAAACACATCACAAACTTCTTCTTCAAATTGATTCTTTTTGCATCATCTGAAGTAAAAATATGAAATTGACAGTCAACAGGAGCTGAGTCACGTTCTTAATTAAACTCAATGTATTGTAAAATTATTGTAGTTACCCATTTATTGCTTACATCCTGTATAGAGTCCACAATTAGAGAAAATTTACCAGCTTGCTTCAACGCAACACACATTTCCTTACAACGTTTTGTCTTTACGATAGCTTATAAAGTTTATGCTAAATTAAACACTTGTTACCTGTGATGTTTTTAATTTTATCTATTATGACATTGTATGTCGACTATGTTTCAACAACAGAAAAAAATTGGAAGTTTACCATCCAATTGGATCTTTTCCTAAAACAAAATTTCCCTTCCGTCAAATACTCGCAGCAATCTATACGAACAGATAAAATGTTTCGATTATGAGTAACGAGTGCATTATTGCTAGTTACTAGATTTTTGTTGACTTCTTGCCCGTTTATCCAATGAATTCGATTTAACTGGCTCGAAAAGGTTGCAGGTAACTTCCCACGAAGCTGAATAACTCGAATGCAGTTTCTATATTTCTATTTATTGTGAACACTTTTCGAACACTTTGTTTGATCAGTAGGAGTTTTGTAGTCAACAATACTGCAGAACAGAAAATAATAATAAAAATACACGTTTTCCTTTGCTGCAGGTCAAAGCCAGGGACCTTATTGGAGTTAAAGTGTTAGCCGCTTTTATATGTTTCAAGCAAAGCTGCAAAATGACACGTTTGTAAGCATTTTAACTTTGTACATTTCGAGCCCCAATGGAGGAAATATTTTCTTTTCTGAAATAACGTTTTCTCCCCTCGAAATTTGTCATGACACATTGCGCATCATATACCCCCAACTTCTTAACACCCCTGAATCAAATATCTGGATCTTTGTTGTATTAAGCACTCACGAATTTGTAAGTCACACGCAGTGATAATTCTCATGATGTAACAAACAACAATTTATAGAAAGTAGACTGAGAGACTTACCTCTAATTCGTAGATAAACAATGTAACGTATGTTATGCAATATAAGCACATGAAGATTGTCAGTTTGATGCTGCTAGCTAAACGAAGTCTTCCTCGTGTGACTGTGTATCCTTTCGCTAACAACAAAAGCATCAGCAGGAATATAGTTTCACTTGTACTCTCACTGACTCTGCCTGTAAAGAGACAAAATGTAAATTACATTTAATTAGGCAAATTTAAGAATGTACGATATTTGAATCAAAGCATGGAAAATTAAATTAGAGTAAAGCCCAAGTCTAATCATCTCCAATTACAATAATATTCATACTCAATCACAATGTCTATAATCCAATCACGATGACTTAATTGCTGCAGTATAGAGCTTACAGATCAAGTTAATATGGTCAGATTATAGAAGCTATTAATGAAAAGACTTTAAAAGTACAGTCAAAATTTTCAGTGTATAGAAATCCTATGAGAGAAAAATTACAGGAAAATCTTAGTGGATATGTTGGACAACAGTAGTTGAAGGTTTAGGTTCAAGAAGGGCACTTCTCCGAAGTTCCAACTTGTGAAAAATCGATGTTGAAAACTTTGGAACCTTGACAATTTTATTGAATCACCTTGAATAAAACAAGATTTATTCCTATGAAGCATAGTCATCTTTAGTATCAATTTTAATTACATTTTGGAATACAAAAGAAAAGGTAATACTGAAAAAGTAGCAAAATAAATGTCATGCATGTGCCCTTCTTGCAAAAAATACCAGTAAAGTTAAGCGTTAAGAAAGAGAAAAAAAGAAAGATAGAAACATTTGTTCTTAAAGCTTGATGGCAAAATGAAATATAAACTTCTACAACTGTATTTGTCCTCATGGAAACTACTAGGCCTTTCATTAAACGCAATACAAAAATAGGTAATGTGTGTAGTACTGATAAAATGTTACAATTTTAGTATTTCTGCATTTGGTAGTCACTATCTGAGTAAAATGCATGCATGAATGAATTGTTATTAACTTCCTATACAAGCGAGTCAACCTGTAAGAACGAGACTTACAGTTCTTGATAAAGTGGATCCGAACCACTCCGTTCAACATAACCAAGCTGGAATTGAAATCGTGACCACGCGCACAGAAAGCTTGAGCACTAAAGGCTACCTCTTGACTGCCCCGAGCTAAAGCTCTGGAATGTCACGATTTTCATCGAGCAGCCGCAACTAAGCTAGTACAGTGTTAGCTTCGCATTCGGGAGTTTCTGGGTTCGTAACAAGCGGCTGATCATCTTGACATATTTTCTCCTAAGTCCCATAAGGTAAATTCCGTTTCGGTACCTTCGGTTTAGGTCCTAGCCAGCCGACTCCTTCCCACATCCTTTCCCTTACGTTATTCTGGCTTGAACCAAAGATTCCTAGAGGCAATAAATAAATGCAAATTCAAATTGTCATCATTTTCATGATCACTATCGTCACTTGAACTAAAATTATTTTTATCTTGTTACAATATTTTTTTACTAATTTGTACCTTTTCCTTGGAATGACTGTATCCCTTCTTGAAATATATTGTTTACCTGATTCTTGCTGATTTTAACTTCAAGATTTGTCCAAACATTTTTATTTACATGCTGCTTTAAACTTTTCCGTTTTTCTTCAATAACACCCTCAATGTCTTTAGAAAATGAAAAATCCGAAAAACTACTCACAAATGATGAAAATTACTGTAAGAACAAATACAGACTAAGTGAAAAGGCACATGTACAATAACCTCAAGCATTAGCAACTGAAGTCAGTGTCAATGGTACCAGTTGCCATAATACAGAGAGGGAAACCGTTACAGAAAAGTGTTCAATTCAAACTGGGCAATTGCAGTCCTTCATACTTCGGCTTCTCCTGATCTCAATTTCAAAATATTGACATAAAACTTGGTGATAATGTGGACAAAAGATGGAAGAACAAAATAAAGCGTTTTACTCAAAAAGGGCACCTCCTCGGAAATGCCCTTCTTGCACACAGCCCTTCAATTAATTTTTTCCATAATTATAACTTGATTGGTACTCATATAACCAGTTTTCATTATTTTCATTACTCGTATTTTTTCTTTACTATCCATTTTATTTCCATTCATTTTTATTACTATTATTATTATTATTATTATCATAATAAAAACATTCCCCGCTGACTATTTATCCTTTTATTTCTTTAGGAAGCCTCTTATCAATTCCAATTGCCTCCACACTTCCCTTGACATTTGGCGTTTTCTCCGGCCCATTTAGTTATTTTCCCGTCTTTATAGCCCGGACACCATGTTACCTGGCTTCAGTCGTTAACATGGCCGCTCCCTAGCACCAGTCGTCTCTGTTCGTCTCCTCTCCTTTTATGTGAACACACCTTCGGCGAAACTTTGCTGCATTTTAACTGTGTTTGTGAACTGTGTTCATGTACGCCTGTCTTGGTATTCTGATATGTAAGTACCTTGTTTACCTTATTTTATTATCTTATATAATAATAATAATAATAAATGGAATTATAATGTAGAATAAAGAAAAAATACAAGTAATGAAAATAATAAAAATAAAATTAATAAAAACAGAAGAAAGGAGAGAGGGAAGAGGAACGTACAGAAGAAGGAGAAGAAGATGATGATAAAGAAAAACTGGGGTGCAGAGAATTATATTCAGCTAAAGCATGGTACATGGTTGGCGGACGGACAGAGATGTATTTTTGCTCCAAAGTCTTCCTTCCTAACTGTAGCAGGTGAATGAGGATTCAGAATTTTCAAAAGTCTGACACAGAAGATTTCGTCAAAGATGCGGTCGTGATTTCAAGTGTGTTTAAGTATAGGGAGATGAGGCAGTTGAGATTGGAGGAGTAGCGATGGTTGTTGATGGAAATGGTTACAGATGTTTGGGTATCCTCAACATAGCAGGTGTAACATAAGTTACAGAGCGAGAGGTAAACAAGTTTGGAAGATATACAACAACTGGAGTATCGGAAAGAGTACGTCTTATAAGTGACGGGATATTCGGAGGTCAGAATGAGATCAAAAATAGGACAGGCTCTGCAGGGGGGTTTATTGTACTTGCCAAGTTTGTGCCCTTTGTGGGGAGGAAATTTACTATTATCATGTTAAGATTTGGGGGTCTACGGTACACTATTTTGAAGCTTGAGGGGAGAGCTCTTTCAGTCTCAGGTGACGCAGTGAGTATGAGATTTGCCAGTTTAAGGAGCTTTCGGGGAACTTGAAGGACGGGATGGTACTAAGTGAGAAGATTCGGAGCGGAGGAAGCTTTGCGGGACGGACGGTTGGCTTTTAGATGATTCCTGGCACGGTCCAATTGTTTACGGATGAGGTAACTGGAATATCTCCGGCCAGAACAGAGCGGACGTCAATATACCGTTGGTCATAAAAGAGAGCGTGTCACAAAAGCGCCACTGTCAAAACAGCGCCTGCGTCAAAACAGTGCTAATCAGAACAGCGTGTACCAAGTAACTGCCGTGTGAAAAAAGAGCTGATTGAAATTCTGCGCATCGTGGAAAGGCAACCTCGGTCAGACCCAGTGACTACGTAAAAGCGAGAATGGACTGATCGATGCGATTAAAGAACTATTAATTTATGAAGCCTGGGAGCGGAAGGAACAGTTAATCTCGATAATTCATTTCCAGTATAAACCATTATGGACCAAATTTTCTGTTCTAACTATTTTTTTACGCGTGATATCGCTGTGTGGCCTGTTTTTGGGTTTCAGTAGCTAGTGCTGTGAAGCCTTATACAACCTCTTTGCCCATCCATCTGACGTCGACAACTCAGAAAACTACTAGAACTAGGAAGATGGTAGAGCGGTCGTTGGAAAGCTCTCAACGACGTGAGCTTAAACCCGTATCATTAATCCGGATCTCAGGGACGGGTCCGAAATACAAGGGGTGGGCAATTTTCAACTCAGTAAATACTAGGGTTACAAAGGTGGTTGATATGTTACTGGAAAGGTATCGGTGAGGCGAGTTCAAACCCGTATAGATAATCAAGATCACGGGGCGGGTCCTGCGGAAGGAGGAAGGCCAATTTTCAACAAAGCAACTACTATGACTATGAAAGTGTTTGAGTTGTCATTGAAAAGGTTTCGGCGAGACGAGTTACAACTCGTATAGATCACCAGATCATAGGGAAGGTTCCGAAATACGGTCGGGGGGCAATTTTAAACTCATTGTTATTACCGTAGTATTTCACTTATAATGCGGTGCGCCAAAATTTACTGTACCCATGGTGACTTAAACCCTAAATCCGGATCTGCCTTATGGAAGTGCCAATATGGTTCTTCCATGTGTGAACGATTAATCGAATCGAAGTAAGCAGTTTAATAATAATGAATCAATTTGCGCCAAAACTGGGAAAATCATCATCATTAATAATTAGAAAAATACAACCCTCAACTCTATTCTTATCTTTTACTGCGAATATTACTACTCTGTACTAAAACGAACTGTTTGATAAAAATTTACTCAAAAACACAACTTGAAGAATTTATGTTGTATAACTTTCTGGATACATACACCTTGCCTTTGTTTCTGCCCCCTACGTTCATACGCGTAAATTGTTTATTGCGACAGTTCAATTTTCTTTCCCGCTTTACAGAGCCTTTATTGGTAGATATCATACATATTTTTTTTTTATAAAATTGGCAAAATCCAATAGGGTCTTCTCATTTTGAGTGAATAACGGTTATGTGATTTTTATTTTATTTTAGTTTGTTTAATTAATAACATTATTTTCTGTTTATGTTACGGCGGTTTACCCAAAGCGCAGGGGTCCGCATGCTCAGGCCCAAGGTCTGTACTGCTCACAATAGTGCGTCCCTTTTGAAATTAAAGGTGACGTGTTCAGGGATTTGCTAGAAATTAAAACGAAGTCGGTTACGAAATTCCCGAAATGGGAAGATTTTGTTGGAACACCCTGTGTTTATTCTTTCTTGCTGTTTCCATTTGTGCTCGTAGTTCTAAAAATGTTTTGCCAATTTTCTAGGATTACAAGGACAAAATAAATACAGCAAGTAAATATATTTTATTCTAGCCCCCGCGCAAAAATGAATATTTTTAGTTCACGCTTGGAATGGATAAGTGGAATTAACTAACATATCGACTTCACTAATAACTTTAATTTAAGGAGAAAACTATCTTAATCAAAATCTTATACATGAAACCTTACAGCACTTTTACACACACGTAGCTGTTGTTTACGCACCAGGACTTTAGAGAATATTTTGCAAAGTTTGAAGCTCTGTAACACACGCGGAAAAATATCCGAGATGTTTATGTCGACACAGGAGTGTTTATGTCGACACATCATCAATACACTGTGAAAGTTTTATATTGATTAGCGATTTTCAGTTGAAACAGTTCTCTTGTTTCTGTATGCAGACTTAAGTTTAGGCACTACAAATGAGAAAGATAAAAATTAAATTAATCTTAGACAATGAGCTCCAAATGTTCCTGTTATTCTTCCACTGACTATCAATTAATATTCTTATAAATATCTAATAGTAAATATTTTACTTTCCATCATAGTTTTAAACAGCCTTAAAACACGCGAAAAGAGGTGGACAAATGAAATACTGCCACAACTCAATGCATTCACCCAATTTCTGGGCAACCTAGAGGCTAAAAATGTAACAAACGCTTAAATATTTGTATGATGATGCACTAAAATGTATAATCAAAATTGTTAGACGATATACAGTTTATGTTATGCAAAGGTAAGTTTAGTCTAAAATATACTTCTTTGATTCTTATATTTCCTATTCAATTTCTTGTAACTAATCCACTTTTAATCATCATTATTTTCTGACAATAAAACTTACCCCACAATTTGGCAGTTGGAAATCCAATTCCATCAACTGCATATCTTCCATACGCAATACAAAGTAGAATAATTCCAAAAGCTTGTAATAATACAGCACATATAAACATTTTGTACGTTGTATGAAGCAGTTGCCGAGACTTCAACTCAACTACAAAGAAAAAGAAATGCATATTCTTAATAAATTATATATAATACAGAATTATAATAGATACTAACACAATACTCATCAATAATTAACACCGTTTCAATCAAAAAGGTTACTTATGTCTTGTTTAACTTACAATGAAAATAACAATGATAGTAATTTATATCTTGAATGGCTACATTTCGAACACCACTTTTGCTATCCGATCCTGTCCTGATTCATGAAGCTAGATTTTTAAGTTTCTATATTTAAGTTTAAGCTTTAGATGGAGAGCTATCGCTTACACAAAAATAGTGGTTACAAAATTCAAAGTAAAAATACAATTTGGCTGCTAGAATATTACCTCGACATTACTTTGACTCACATTTCCTACTTTTGGAATTCTGTAAGAAGTGTTTAATGGAGTGCGTTTGCAATATTATCACGGATCTAAAAATAATTGAACAAAAGTGTATATCAAACTTTAAGGATATTCGTTATGTGTTTTTGATTGATTTAAGCCAACGATAGTTTAGTTTGTTTGCAACAACGCTTTTAAAGTAAAAATTGTACATTAACATCAAACAAAATCCACTGATAATGTCAGCAGGAAAGTTAAGGAAACGGTCGTGGAGTTTTATTCAAATTAAAGCAGAGAACTAATATCTGCAGTTTCAATTATAATATGCCAAACATACGTTGCGAAAGTCTTAAATACGGAAAGTGTATCTGGACTGAACAAGTATTTGTCAAGTTGTTATACATTTAAGACAATAAGAACGGCCATCATATTGACATAGTGAAACACACTACTCTTGAGTACTGATCAATCATAGAGAAAGTACTAAATATACGGTGTACAATATCAACATTTACAAACAGAGTTTCCATGTACATTAAGCGAACTGTTTCTTTTTAATAAGGCTCATTAACATGGATTCCTCGCCGGAAGATGAAAGCCGCTGTGAGACAAGCAAGTGAAATGAGTTAGAACAACTTAAAAGAGATGACTTTAGAGATGATAATCGTTTTAAAGGACATAGATTAGAAGATGCAAAACATGTAGTCTATCTGCTACTTAAAGATATTTGGCCTTCGATGAAACTACTTATAAGGGTGAGTAACTATGTGACGATAAAATTTTAAGCGTACACTCTTCTCTGTTATATAAAGGTAAATTTTAATGTAAATCTAGTTGTACCTAATTCAACATTGTCTTAAAGCATGTTGAAATTTTAGGTTCAGTGAGGTAAATGGAATTAGATTTAAACATATGTAAAAATAGTTTTTAAGAAATCAAAGTTCTAAAGACTTTTTACCTGTACACATTGCCAATCCAAAAATTACGAAAAGGTATGCAACACAAAATCCAGTCAAAATTGGTAAAATATCTGGAAATAAAGAGAAAGTAAATGATTGGAAAATTATTTTGTTCATCAAAATTCTCAAAAACAAAGGATAATGTGTAGTTTTTCAAACCCAAGAAATAAATCTTTAAAAAATAAATTAAATGAGTCATTCCATGTGAAATCAACACACTTTTTAACAAAATTCTACCTCACCCTCTCAGATTTCTATGTTTTTTTGTTTATTGCTAGTACCAGTTGAGAATATTATTATTTTTTTCTTTTTAAGATTTTTTGATACACTGGTTTATGTTCTATGAAAGTTCAAAAAGTTAAATGTTCTGTGCTTTAGGTTTACAAAATTACTTATTATTCAGTAATGGTTGGTGGTAGAGAGCTCAGAGAGGGCTCATTTTAAAGCTATTGTAATAAGCTTTTATTTGATATGATACTTGACAGGGTTGCACAAAAGTTTGTATTCCGAAAATTATGAAATTTGATTTTCTCAAAATCGGACATCTCGAAATTTAAAAAAAATTCTTGTATGTTGGTCATATTTCCCTACAGCTACCATGGAAATTGCAATTTGGGACGATAGTGGGATCGTGAGATATAAAATAGTTTCGTTATATGCCCGAAAATAAGGGGCACTAGCGGTCCACATTAAGATAAAAAAAAGAACTTTGGGTATACTGGAATTTGAAACTGAGGATTCGGGTCTGATACTTGGAACCGGGTGCCCGGATCTGATTCCTGAAACTGGGTACTAGGTTCCAGGATACGGGTACCCGGTTCCAAGAACCAGATCCGGGTCCTCAGTTTCTATTTTCAAGAAACGAATCCGGGTCCCGGTTTCAATATTACGTGCCCGAACAGGATCCATGTGTTCATCCATATTATATACCTGTTCATAATAAAATAAACTTAATGTGAACCTAGTGTTTTCCTTAGTTACACCAGCCAAATATTCGATTGGTACCTTGAACTTAAGGTCTGACCAATTTCTTACTGCATCCTTTCCCCTACAATATCCCAGCCTGAGCCATAGAAGCCTAACGCTAAAGGCCATAAATAATACAAATTCTTAATGTGGACCGTTAGTGTCTTTTCCTCCCCAAGCATATAACGAAAATATTTTATATATCACGATCCCATTATCGTCCCAAATTTCAATTTTCATGGTAGCTGTAGGGAGGTGGATAACTAACATATAAGAATTTTTTGAAAATTTTCGAGATGTTCTCGAAAATTTTTAATATTCTCAATGGGCACTAGCAGTAAAACAAAAATCATAGAAATCAGAGAGGGGGAGATAGACAAGGTGTATTGAATTGACATGGAATGACCCAAATTTAAATTTGAATCTTCATTTTTGCAAACTTCTTATTTCAGTTGCAGAAGCAAATTATCCAAGTGCAGTTATTGCACTAACTTCTTGTAGAAACTGAAGTACCGTACTCCATTTAGGTACTTACGTGTTAGACTTCCGATTCTTTCGTGAAGAAAGAAATCACTTTACCTTAACGTTTCGAATCCGTAATTCTTCGGAATCACATGTTAAAGGTAATAGAAATAAAGAAAGAAGGAGAGAATATATACAAAAGAAGACATGAGTTTTGGTTTAAGTATAGATCCATGAGCGTTTTTAAAGTTGTACGTATACTTACACCAAGAAATTCGTCTTTTTATGCATATGCATTCCTTCCTTTTCTCTTTAAGGCGTGGTTTTAAAGAAGAATTATGAACATTCAAAGCGTTAATACAATGATGTATTCACCACGGAAGAATGAGAGTTCTAACACGTAAGTACCTAAATTGAATATACAACCTCCTTGATCACCGTGGATATAGTATCAAATTAATATCTCTAGTTCATCGTACTCTCAAAATGGTATTGGATAAACAGTCAGTGACACTAATTGGTAAGTTTGACAAGACATTCAAATCAATTTCTCTTTGCTTTCAAGGACGCAAATAAAAGAATATATGATTAATTCCTCATAAGAACAGTTATTACATTTTTGTGTAGATATTACTGCAAATAATTAAGTGTGAATTCATTTAACAAAATACAACCCATGGAAATTCAGCATCGCTATAATTGAATGGTCAATGACAAAGGAAAAGTTCACTTTCTTGTTAAGTGAAACAATTTAAAAGTATTTTCTTACAACAATACTTCTTTATTTATATTAAACTCTAAGTAACAATCTCACTTCTAAAGAAGCTTACAAGTTGGATACATAACATCTTGGTTAAATGGTGTCAATTAAAACGCTCAACATGAATCATAATTAATTATTCGATAGGAAATGAGTTGAAAAAGTCATTACCATGTTCAAAGATGAACAGAAGGAAAACTGCAGTAATTATGGAATGTAATACAAAATTACTGAGAAGATATTTTGAACAGAGGCTCGAAAAGAATATAATATCTCTAAACATGAAAATCTATCAGTGTTTTTGTAAATAGTTGGTTTATATTTATTCAGTTTTAAAATGATATTTCGTAAAATAAGGAACTGTGTCTTCTGATAACAAACATATCAAAGTTTTCCTAAGGGTCTTATCACCCGTGGCTAACCTCGGTGAACGTTAATCGTATCCTGAGATAGAGAACAATTCCTAAATTCTCTCATTGGTTAAATATTAATTATGAAATAGTAAATTTACTTTAAATTCTTGGCGTAATATAGTAAAAGAAACTTCTTCCTCAGATTAGCGTAATCTCATCTTGTAGTTAGATTTAGATTAGGATTATTGCATATTCAGAATTGAAACCTGTAAAAAATATTCAATATTCTATTTTCTGAATAATACACGAAGAATAGATCATATCCCAGAAACGAAAATCAATTCATAACAAGAAAGTAATATGTCTATGCGACGGTAAACCTACTTAGATATTTATTTGCCTTTACAGCAATTATAATATAAGAATCACTCATATATTATATAATTACAGTTACGCTAAATGATTTACGGGAACAAAAATAGATTCACAAGTATTTGCAAATTATTTTCCATCAAATTTAAAATTGTTTTTTATTAATTGAGTACATCACTCATTATTACATTTGTGATTCTTTTCGACCCTTTTACTTATATTTTCTTTTAAAAATGCTTGACCTTTACGTCTGAACTAAAGTTTGACGTCGCTAATTTATTTTGAACCTAGCTCTGGTTTAAATTTCACTGTTTGAGCTAAAAACCCATTTAGTGTTCATGAATAATAATCTTGTTCTCTATCTAGCATTTCATTATTGTCTTTACATTGAATTGAAACACAAAGTTTTATCCTAACGGACACAATCGTTCTAGAAAATAGAAAATATACATCTCTTACAAAACCACAACAAATATCACATGTTACATATGCCCCCAGTAGTCGATAAAGAAAATTTATTATATGATGTAATCATATAACTTATTTTCTTGATAATCTTATTACTAATCATCTTCTTTATCTTCCACATTTCTTTCGGATCAAAATTGTCCACTCATTTCTCTCAAGAATATCCTTAGCCATTATGAAATTTTCTTCAGCTTCTTCGTAATTTCCTAATTGGATTAATTTCTGAGCTTCACTAATTAGTCATTTAATTTTCTCAACTTGTTCTGTTACGTGTCTTTACCCTTCGTTTCAATGTTATTTCCTCTCTGATATATTTTCTTCTTTATTGACTCTTTTAACTATAATCTTAATTTCCTCCATACTGAATACTTCCTTCTCATATTGTTTGTCTTTTTTTCATGTCTTTGTTTATTCTTCTTGTTACCTTTCTTTGCCGTTATTTCGCCTTGTTGATTCTTGGACTTCTTTACTACTACTTGCTCGTTTCAGTAATTCTATCAATCTCCTACACTTTATTTTCGTTTTCCTTAAGTATTTTCTTATTTATTAAATATTTTCCTTCCTTCTTTCCTATTTAATTCTTAAATATTTTATTATTCTATATCATGATTGCAAACTTATTTCATTTTGTTTAAAATTTATACACATTTTATTCAACTTTCCCAAGAAATTACATCCAAAGACTATTTCAAAAGGACACTTATGACGAAGAAATCGATATTAAGTATTAAATAATTTTGGAACTCCATATTATCATTTAATTTTCCTTTAATTTCCAATTCTCTATCTTATTTTGCCACCTTCGGCTAAAACTTTATCTAATTTAGCTCCTGGATTTTTTTTTTTGATATTTTTTTTTACAATTCTATTAAAAATGAGCTTTGATATAATGGAATACGAAGCACCTGTGTCAAGTAAAGCATTTCCACACATCTTACCTATAGTTTAATTAATTTTGAACTTTTGTTCCTAGTATCTAATTCTGCGATTATTGTACACATATAACTTTTCACTCGATTTGTTTTGGGATTAATGTCATTTTTGTTTACTACTTAGCATCTCTAAATGTGAACTACTTCTGATACTTCACCTACAAGGAAACTGTCTCCGGTGGGACACGAAAATCAGCATGAAACTTCCACGGTGGATTAATGATGTGTTCAAATAAACACTTCTGTAGTGCTAAGTTTAAGAATTTAGCGGAACACAAGTTACAGAATTTCAATGTTTACGAAATTTTGTTCTGAACACCTGAAGGGTAGGCAACACTTCATACATATATGTTGAAGTTATGCATTTCCCATTCCCTTTTACATAAAAATTTGCTCTGAAGATTATTTAAATGTTAGATTAATGTAATTGATGAAGTTGACGTGTTAATTAATTGTTCTGATTCCTGCCAAATGCCAATATTATATAAATACAGGGTTACCCAAAGGAAATTTCCCATCTCGTTAATGCCGTAACCAATTGATTTCCAGTAGGAATCCCGACATATGCCCCTTTTAATTTCAGGGGGAATGTGCCTTTGTGGTCAAGCATTGCATGCTGTCCCATTTTATTTTGGTCTAGTGGCAAAAAGTGAAATTTTCTTAAATGGGAATATGGGTCAAGTTACATATCATACCAATGGTTTTTTGGCTATATTTACAAAAGCATTTGATTATTCACTGATTTCTTTGAAAACTTTGCGAGAAATTGTGTTTGGAAATCTCAAATATCGTACAGTAAAACTTGGGAGGTGAGGTAATATTTTACACTGCTTTACGTTATGAACGCTCCAACTGCATTCGTTAGTAAAACAAGAGCTCTGGAAACATCACTGTGATAAATTTAAACGTACTGTATTGTGACCCAATAGTACCCAACCCCTGTGATGAATTCGTAGTCTCCAAAAGGTATAGTCTATGACTATCTAAATTATGTTTCATTGCATTCCGTAATTTTCTAAACATTATAATTCGCGCCAAGACGCTGGACGCCATCTACAACACTTCCCTAACGGGTGCATTATCCGTGGAAAACCTCGGAGAAGCGCTGAACGAATCCTGAGATGAGGAAAAATTTCCAAACTCTCTCATGGGTTTATTATTCATTATGAAATAGTAAAGATTAACTTAAAACCCCGTGCACAATAGATTAAAGTATAATCTCTTCCTAATCTCAGCTTCCAGTTAGATTTAGATTAGGATTATTCTATGTAATAATCTAATCCCAGAATGGCAACACATAGACTATTCAATATTCTATTCTCTGAATAACATATGAGTCTCCGTATATCTAACAATTAGATTATATTCCAGAAATGAAAATCGGAAGAAAGTAATGAGTCTATGCGACGATAAGCCTAATTAGCTTTTACAGCGATTATAATATGACAATTACTCACATATTATATAACTGCAATTAGTCTAAATGACTTATCGAAACAAAAATAGCTCCACAAGTATTTGAAAATTATTTGCCATCAAATTTATGATGGACGGTTTTCATTAATTGACTATATTACTCATTATTACACTTTATATTCTTTTTCCTTCCTTTTTATATTTATGTTCTCTTAAAGTTTAATGGTACTAAACTACTTGCATATTTAACCATTTCAGTGCCTTTTATTCATACAATGTCTTTTTAACCACAATGCCATGTTGATTGGACTATGATATCTAGTTTACGACATGTGCTTTACTGCTGCGATTGTACTGTCAGATGAACGCAATAAAATCTGAAAGTGATTCTGAATTGAAAAACATCCCAAGTCCACCGGAGTATATTTTTCAGGAGGAACGAAAACAGTTCAAGGTCTATGTATGTTTTTCCGTATTCAGCGGAAATTATTTTGTATTAATAAAGGGTTTCTGTGGTGGGATTTGGAGGATTGCAAGTGGATAGCCCTTGGAACATAGATACCGACGAACAAAAAAAATGCAAATACGAAACAAGTGGACTTGGGATGTTTTTCAATTCTGGTCTTCAATTGCGAGTGTGATTCAAATCTCACTGTTTAAGCCTGAAAAACCAAATTAGTCTTGAGAGTAATAATCTTGTTCTCTATATAACATTTTCCTTTGATCTTTATTTTGAACTGAAACACAGGTTACCATATTTCGCGCCATAGTTTTGTTTATTATTTTTTTCTGTGTGTCCCGTAATTTTTCAGTTGTTCATGTCTTTCTTCATTACATACGATAACTTCCTTCACTCTTGTTTTAGTTTATAGATATGCTTAGTGAAGGTCTTGTTGATAACTTCATTACTTGTACATTATTTTGCAACGCTCTCTTGATAGGGCTACTTTCTTCGTTGGCGTTGCTACTGTTTGAGATCCTAAACTACATACGGATGAGGCTTGATATCTCTGCTAACTTCTGAACAACTTGGTGATTAATAATCTTGTGTTTAGTTGTGCGCCCTTCTTGTGTTAATTATCTGCATATTTGTGAATATTTTAATAGATGTACGCTGTACAAGATACTACTTTCACTTCCATTAAAGTGTAAAAGAAGAATTGATATGATTAACTAATGATGACGAGAATTCACCAAAAATAATTATACAATATAAAGCTCACTGATGACGAAATTCTTATCAATTTGTTATTATTATTGAGTGCGACCTTTTATTCTGAAAACATTCTTGTTTGTTTTGATGTTAGGATGCTGTTCACTACGTTACCTTCACATGCTATATTTTCAATGTTAACAAAAATCTCTTCTACGAAGGCACACAAGCATTCCTATTTTGTTTTGATTAAAACATACTTTATATATGCCGGAAAATGTGAAAAAATCTTATAGTTAGTATAGGCTTACTCACCACTTTCACCTGTAATGCGACGGACATCATTACGCGGTCGAAATAGCAAGGACAACATTTGGTTCACAATGGAAATGAAACAAAATGAAAGATTTCCTTTTCCTGTATAAGAAGGCTTACATATCAGAATGGGGAACGTTCTACAGAGAATTTGAACATAAGATAACATCATCACCAGAACTGGAAGCCAGTATTTATACACCATAAAACACTCAGTGATATCGACTGTAACCCATAAGGAGTTTAGGACTTCAGACAGTAGGCATATCAATTAACAAATAAACATGTCAAGCACGGAAATTTACAGTAGGAAACCTGTGAATATTCCTATGGTCAAGCAGATACGCAAATTAATAATGAAAGAAAGATAGCCTTTGAAGGAACAGCACAAAGATATGTCAAATACTACAAAAGTCTGTCTTACAATGCCAACGTTGAAACCATCATTCTAAGCACGCTGTTTACAATATCACTTGCAAAAGTGTTATACATATGAATAAGATGGTAAAATAAGATACAAAAAGGTAAACACATGTCAGAATTCAAAGACAGGTGTACAAATACAAGAACTTCATAAACACAATAAAAAATGTGGCAAAGTTTCGTCGAAGGCGTGTTCATACAATTGGAAAGGACACAGACAGAGAGGACTGATGTTCATGTTGTCAACTGAAGCCACGTAACGGACTCACCAGGTTAGAGAGGAGGAAAATAACTAAAGAAGGTGGAGAAAACACCAAATGGCAAAGGAAGAGTGGAGGTAACAGGAGGTCGGGGAGAGACTTCCAAAAGGGATAATAAAGAGAAGTAAAAATGGAGAATAAAAATAACAAAATTATAAAAAACGGAAGGAAGAAGGAAGGAAACACCGAAGAGGAAGTGAAAGAAGAAGGACTGGGGTGCAGGGAATGAGATGCACTTAAGATCAGGTTCATGTTTGGCGGAGAGGATAGAGATGTACGCATATACATCCAAGATCAAGTTACAGATACCACTGTACAAATAAACATAATATGGAAAGAGATTCCGAAACAAAGATTTACTTAACTGTTAACCTCCGTAGCGTCAGTGTACAGCTGAAAAGGAAAACTAGGCGTTTCTTGTCGAACTTGTTCTTTGTCGAAACATTGAACTAAGAAAATCAAAGACAGTAAGAGAAAAGGAGAAAGATTCAAAGTGAAGAATAAATCATGGTCTCTGTGTATCGATTTTAAAAATAAAGTTATCAGGCACTAAGGAACGGAATTACTTTACATTTTTTAGTTAGATACTGTAGTCTGAATGGTGTATTTGATTATTGATGAAAACACACACACACACACACACACACACACACACACACACACACACACA
>JAGDQP010004859.1:72111-82217 GCA_022664845.1 Lepisma saccharinum
ACACACACACACACACACACACACACACACACACACACACACACACACAAACAACTACGATTTGATTGTAATTAAAATAGTTTTGTAACTGTTATGAATAACCGATATCTGTAAATAATTTTTCTAAGAATGGAGAATAAGATGATTTATTAAGATTACCCCTATCAATGTTTTAATGTTGAGAGAAGAATTTTTAAGAAATAACGAGACAAAATTATTTGACGGCCCTGACAATATGTGTCAATCGGACTTACGAGTGATGTGGGATGAAGTAACATTGTGTTCTGATTCGTTTAACTCGCCTAGTGCTGGTTTAGGCATGTTTGCATCCTTAATGAGTTTTTAACTTTTGTTTGTAAATTTTGTTTTCACACACCAATGTGTTTGATCGCCGTTACACGTGATTTCATATACTTCGAAGAAAACTAGGTGGTCGGAAGAAATAACTTTAAAATATGAAAGATTTTTAATAGTTTTTGGAGACCATAAGGCTGGTGTGATATTGCACTGTTTGAACGCATGTTTCCAATTTTGCATGATTTGGATAAAAAGGTAATGTAACATACTATGAGTCGATTTGTCTTTGAGACTGAGATATACTGATCAAACTAATCCTGTAACAACTTCTTACTATTTCCATTCTTCGAATCCATAAAAATTAGAATTATTATTATTGAAGTATATGAGTCAACATAAATTGTGTGTACGAAGAAAGATTTTTTCCCCCAAATATTAGCCTTGGTAGTGATGGAACGACTGGAACTGCAGTGTATAAGTATCGACAATTGTAAGTGTGGAATTTGTTTAATTTCTTTTAATGGTTAAATGAAAATCAATGTAGCCCTGTGCTTATGTTGAAAATAAATTTCCATTTGGGATATACCCGAAATCAAACTTAATGGGGTAATGAAATTCTGAAATAACAATAAATCAAGAAGTAATGAAATTCTGATTATTTGAAATACTCTAAAGTATCGTCCATGTCATGCATATATTTAATAAATTTTAATTCAGAATTAGCCAAAATTTTATTTCAATATAATCTATAACACTGTCCATCAGGACGAGGAACAAGGGACAACCCATGGCAAGACTGTTCTTTTGAAAGTAGCGTTGGTTTTCTACATATATCTTATTTACAAGACAATAAATCAAACAGAGACACAACTGGAAAATAATAAACTCACGATCTACGATGGTAATAATTACAAGAAGAAAACACTCAAGGAGATTACGTAAATAAGATAGCGAAGTAATAACTTTCAAACTCAATCTGAAATATCTTAAGGAACATAAAATATTGATTTCTGTATTCAATAGTATCTGTAACCAAGCACAAAATGGAACTCATTAACAGCCTTTCGGTATGACCTCACAGGTACATTTCCTTTTACACAGAGCTTTAAGAAGTTAACGAGATCAAAACTTTCGTCGGTTATATAGGAAATTCTACTCTACTTTGTATCTAACAGCAATATCAATACGTTTAAGTTTAGTCACAAAAGCAACTGTAAGCCTGAGTATAAGTATCTGTAAATCATAATAGCTGTTATAAGGTACGAGGGAGTAAGAGAGCACACAAGTAATTCTCAATTTAGTAGCCAAACATTAACACAATTGAGAAAGACTTTTAGTGTCATTTTTACCTAACGTTTAAAAAAACTACTTTGTATCTGTTATCAAATATATTATAAAAACAAATGTTTCTATCAAGTAGTTACATTTGTTTTTACAAAAATGTACAGGAATGATTGTTTTTCATTTTACCGTTTAATGTTAACGCAAGTTTTTCAAGACGCCTTTAATCGCTTAGTTTATTTAGCGGACATATTAGAAAATTCTTAAAGCGATACTTACAAAATTCATCAGCAGAAAAGTGTTCGTGCCAATAATCACCGGGAGGTCCATTTGTCATCACAAATTTATATCTAATATTCAGTCCCTGAAATTAAAAAATAATGTTTTAATTAAAAGTTTACTCTGATTGATTAATCGTGAAGCAGAGCATATTATAATCTTTTTTATAAATAGTAGAGGCAAATTTAACATAAATTTAGAATTATACAAGCTAAAATGCCAATAAAAGAATTTCTTTCTGACAGCTTCTTTAATGAATACCAGTATCACATTTTTGTTTATGTAGATAAACTATATTTCTTCAAGAAACAGAAACAAGGATAAAATACACACAAATTTACTTAACGTATAAATCATGAAATACCTAATATTTCATATAGTTTATGCAGTGTGCGAATTAAACTTTTTAACCAAGGGGGATAAAACATAACGCACGGATTTAAAAGGCAATATATATGTATATATAATTCACAGCCATATTCAATCCACTACTGGATGAGGCTTCTCTCGAAGGGACGAATTGGTCTACTGCTCGCACGCTGACCAGACGTCTTTGGAGAGGAGGGCCGAAGCTCTCAACTGTGATCGCCACTGTCTTTTATCCTCAGCAACTCCCCAATTGCATCACCATGTTGGGTGGGCAGTGGGCACCGTTCTAGACCCTCTCGCTTTGGAAAAAATATCTTGGCAGAGCCGGGAATCGAACCCGGAACCACACGATCAGCAGTCAGCGACGGTAATTACTAGACCAGCGGAAAGAGAGTCCCATTTTCTAATAGTAGGTTACCAAATCAAATCAATCATACTAAATCTTTCACATTAAGCTATTTCATAAACACCAGAAAAGAAATGACTTCCGAACAGGCTTCTTAACTGCCAGTTAAAGTTCATATACCCTTGTATTACCAGAGAAATAACTACAAACAAAAAATGAAAAAGCACAAATTTTATATCATTATTTTAATCAGTGTGGTAGCGAAAGGTCATGTCATTTTTTACTTGATTCGGGGAGTCAACATCGTTATTATTAATATTGTACTGAAAGCTGTCTTTCAACTCACATTAAGCCTTCTCCATTCAGCACTCTCCCTTTTGGCCTCAGCATAGATTTATCTTCCTTAATATTGTCTAGGTATTGGATTCGTCTTGTCCTCGTTTTTCCTAATCATACTTTTATTTATATCCCTTAATGTTCAATCTCTATGCAGCTAATGCTCTAACCAGTTACTCTCTCTTTATCGCCTTCAGTATTGTTACTCTCTTCAGCACTTCCGCATTCAGCATCTTCTGACTTCATCCATTCTCCTTCATGTCTATGTTTCGTTGTTGATGTTAATTTTTCGTATTTCATATTCTCACTTGTAATAATATTTGACAGATACTTGAAACCGGATAGGTGTTCTACCTTTTCGCTTCCATTGTTGTTGATATTTGCTGTGGATCCATTTGTTCCTATTACAATTCTTTTAGTTTTCTTTGCGTTTATTTTCAATCCATATTCTTCACAGCCTCTCTGCAGTTGCTTTAACGTATTCTTAAAAATTGAAAATAAAAATTGCAATAAATTATTTGTGTTATTACTCTAACATCATTGCTATAAATCAAATGTAAAATAAGACTGAGTATTGTTGATGTCGCAACTGTTCCACTGACACATGATTGTTCTGCAACAATAAACAGCTGTTACTAATAAAAGCTTTAGTTTTTAGGTAGATATCGAAGTAAAATCTACCTATTGAGATCGGTACGATATCAAAGTATATCAGTACAAAACCACTTTTGGGGTAAAAGGAAGAGTGACGCAAGAATTCTACTCACAAAAGAAGTGATATCTATTTTGCGAGTGACTTTCTTTGTGTCACTATGGCGAAAGTATTGCCTTTGTAATAAAATTAAGAGACAGTATCCTTCCGCCATAGTGACACAAAGAAAGTCACTCGCAAAATAGATATCACTTCTTTTATGAGTAGAATTCTTGCGTCACTCTTCCTTTTACCCCAAACGAGGTTTTGCACTGATATCACTTATTTTGTTAGGCTTCCGAGGCTTCGCGCTTGCAGTGATGGAAACAGATATTTATTGGAAACGGACGGTGGTCTACAAGGACTCCTGTCTTGTAACAAAGAAAAGTATTTCCTGCTTCTAAACATGATTTATAGCATTCTGAGTATATTGCAACAAGTCAGTAAATGTTGAGTGATTTTGTTGAAGACTATTGCCTATAAAGCATAGTTTGTTTCGATTAAAGGACGAGGTGGATAACCGATAATGTTTAGCATTTTTTTCTCATAGCAACAAGGGGCAGGATGCAATCCCGCGCAAAACATGCATTTATATTCTTGACAGAAAGTACATTTTAAATTACTCACCATGGGAACGTGGAGGTTAGATAAAATTAGGTACGGTCATGTATCTTTACATTTTCTCCTTTACGTCATGCCCAGATGAGTGGAGCAGCGGCGGAGAGTGTTCTCCGTACGGGCTCGTATTTAAAAGGTGGCACCTGTCACTATGGCGGAAGGATACAAGATTGATTTTGCTCATAAAAATCTAAGCTTGGATTGGGCCCCCAATCCACTTGGGCCGGCAATGGACCCCTGAAACCCCCCGATACCACCCATTTGGGGCTAAAACAAAAGACACACAGAATGACCGACATACCTTTCTATCATTTGTGAAAATTTTGTGATTCGGTTAAAAAAGTCGTAACTTTTGAACCGCTCCACCGATTTTAACGTATGATACACCGTTTGAAACGTATTGAAGCGTAGAATAAGATCCAGTAAGTTTCGGCCGCCTATATGGTCTGGGGTCAGTGCTATCCTAAAAAATGTGAAATTTTGATATTTTTTTCAAAGCGCCCTAGGGGGTCCCAAGGAGATCCTACCGACCCATTTTTTTTCCTGTGTCTTAGTATTGGAAAGAGCTTTCAAATGTAAGTTTAAGCATCAAAATCGGACTTATACTTCGGTAGATCCGAAACTAACTGTATACTATCTGAGTGCCGCTAACAGTGTCCTTTGCCAGCGTCACTAGAACTACCGTTCTTCATGATATATACAGGGTGTCTCACCTAACGCTGCGACCGCAATTAGATTAGAAATTAAACAAAATGTGACAAAGTTGGTTGCGCAGGAATGTAGCCATGTCGGGGGCTGACAAAATTCCGTAAAAAGCAAGGGGCTCCAGGGCCCCCATCACAGGACCCCGGGGGCCAGATTCAAAATTTCAAATGACAACATGGGTCGAGTGACACCTCGTTCGATAGATCTTGGAAAATGACACAATGTTCCGCAAAAACAGTTGTTATACGGATCACCGGTTTCAAAATGGCTGTCAAACATGGGTGTTGTTTCGAGCGATCGGAAAACTAGACGTAGCGGTACAAGGAGTGAGAACGGACGTGGTTTTCCTGTCCGAAATCTCATATTGTATGCAATTACTGGGACCTGGACAGGATGGTAGCGGAGACACTGTTCTGACGTTATGCAAGTGTGTAGTTCCTTGCGCAGAGCAAGGGATTGTGGTAAGTGACCACAGTCTGTACAAAGACGTCGTTGAAACCTTGATTACGAAGATTATGGATGGGTACAGTAAATTCGGTTATGTATTTCGTTTTGAAGATGACGGTGTGAAAGTGTATTGCAGGAACATGGTGTTGAAACAGGGTTCTTTGGCGCTGCGCGGCACAAGGTTGGGGGAGGATGTAAGGGTGGAAATAACCTTGAAAGGATAGGTCAGAATGTGCTGCATTGAACCTCACGAATCGGTTTCTGTTGTGTATGATAACGAACTGCAACGATTGGACTTGTGCGTTATATGGATTGAATGACATGTCTGTGATCGTGTAGTTCCAATGAATATAGAGATCACTATGCCAAAGGATATTTAGCATAGGAAGCACCTGCCCCCCCTTTTATCCCCAACACCATACCCACACACGCTAACGAGCCTGCAAGAAAGCGTGTTGAAGCACCGGTTGCCCAGTGCTACTATTTGACTTTGCGTTTGTTCTCTAATTTGGCCTTCAGCACACAACGTGTTTGATCGCTACAGGTTGCTTGCAATATTCCGGAGGCGTGCTGTAACTAAACCAATATCAGTACGGCACGTTCTACTATTCAGTGTACCTGTGTTTCCTGATCTGATCTGCTGTGCTGCTGTCTGTGTCAAACAGGGATATTCGAACGCAGTGTAACGCAATTGCATTTGTCGGGTATTGAGACAGGGAATCTTGTTGTGGTGTGTTATTCCACTTGATTTCGTCGTGTCGGTCCCCGGTTCTCTGACACGCCGGTCTTCAGTAATGAAGAAAAATTAGACATTCTTTTAATTTATGCTGAATGTCATAGAAATGCAACCACAGCTATGGCGCTGTATGCTGAACGCTATCCAGATTGGCGGTGTCCTTCACCTCGTACCATTGCCAACATCTGCACAAGTCTCATAGCAACAGGAAGCTGGGTTCCCAGAAAGCGTCAGCGTACATACACAGCAACGAACAATGCAAACGAAATTGCTTTTCTGGCTGCTGTAGCGCATAATCCGGAGATGAGTGTACGACAGATTGAACGCGGCTCTGGAATAAATCGCACCAGTGTGTGGCGAATTTTGCGTAGGCATAAGTTTCATCCGTTTCATCTGTCACTTCACCAAGAACTACACGGAAATGACTTCGAGTCCCGCATTGCATTCTGTCGTTTTGCACTTCAGCGTTTGCAAGGTAATCCTGCATTCCTCAGTATTAATTTGTTTACGGATGAAGCTTCGTTTAACAATTATGGTCATGTGAATCTCCGAAACATGCACTACTGGTCCGTGGATAATCCGCACTGGCTGCGCGCGGTTGCTCATCAACGACAGTGGAGTGTAAACGTGTGGTGCTGTATTACTGGTACTCGTATTGTCGGACCGTATTTTTATCAGGGCATATTACACGGACAGCGATATGCATCCTTTCTGCAAGACACTCTGCCGCTTCTCATGGAAGACCTGGATTTGGAAACGCGTCGATCAATTTGGTACCAACATGATGGATGCCCCGCACACTTTGCACATCTCTCCAGAACAACTCTAGATGCACGATTTCCCAACAAGTGGATAGGACGAAGGGGTCCTGTGGCATGGCGAGCTCGGTCAGACGACTTGCCGCCGTTGGACTTTTTTCTCTCGGGCGCAGTGAAAGATAGAGTATATCAGGAACCCCCAACGACACACGAGAATATGCAAGAACGTAATACAGTGGCATGTGCTGCGATATCTGTAGAAACACTACAATCTGTCCAACGCTCTCTTGTTCGCCGTCTCCAAAAGTGTATTGATACCAACGGTTGATAAAAGCGGTTTCTTCAGGTAAGATATTACTTCTTCTTTGTGTGTGCCTTTTTCGTGCTGGCCCTCATGTACAGACATGGAGTTTCTCTCGGCTATATGTGTACTACTGGTTGTGTTTGGAACGTAGATCAATTTTTGGCAGCCATTTTTAAAGCGGTGACCGGTATACAAATTGTTTTTGCTGAACATTGTGTCATTTTCCAAGATCTATCGAACGAGGTGTCACTCGACCCATGTTTCCATTTGCAATTTGAAGCTGGCCCCCGGGGCCCTGTGAAAGGAGTACCTGGGGACCTCATACAAACACCTATCCATGTGTCCTACTGCAATTTAGACCTCCACTTTTTGTTCCATTCATTGCATTCCGTGTTTTCATACTACGAACAATGCAAATTTCTCTGCAACAGACATAATTTCCGGCGGCCATTTTGAAAACGGTGACTCGTATACAAAATGATTTTGCGGAACATTGTGTCATTTTCCAAGACCTGTCGAACGAGGTGTCACTCGACCCATATTGCCATTTGAAATTTTGAATCTGGCCCCCGGGGCCCTGTGATGGGGGCCATGGGGCCCCTTGCTTTTTACGGAATTTTATCAGCCCCCGACATGGCTACATTCCTGCGCAACCAACTTTGTCACATTTTGTTTAATTTCTAATCTAATTGCGGTCGCAGCGTTAGGTGAGCGTTATATACACCCTGTATATATATTAACACGCTAGCGGCCATAATTTTGAAGATATTTGAACCAAATTTTTATACGTTGTTTCTAGGCTTAATAGCTCGATTAAGTTCATTAATGAGCAAAATCGGTCGCCACCTTGGATCCAAAATGGCCGCCGAACCCATTGTTGTATAGAATACACAGCCTAAACCGCTGGGGCAATTAAAATCAAATTTGGCATAAAGGTACAACATCACTGTTTGATTACGAAAATGTTACCTAATGAGTTCAAAGACGCCATCTTGGATAAAAAATGGCGGAAGCAAGAAATCTATTTTCCATATCGTTTGAGCTAGAGATACAAAATTTGGCATAAAGGTGTATTGTCACTAGCAGTTCAAGAAAATACTATGAAATGTTGAAAAAGTCGCCATCTTGGATCCAAAATGGCCGCCGAACCCATTGTTGTATAGAACACATAGCCTAAACAGCTGCAGCTAGAAATATCAAATTTCTTAACACGGTACATTATCACTTATAAGTTACTAAAATATTACATGATGTATCCAAAGACGCCATCATGTATCCAATATTACATGATGTATCCATCTTGAATCCAAAATGGAAGACCTAAAAATCCATTTTCCACACCGTTCTAGAGATACGAAATTTGGCATAAAGGTGCATTATGACAAGTAGTTTAGAGAAATATTACAACATCTGGGAAAAGTCGCCATCTTGGATTCAAATTGGCAGCCCAGAATCCAACTTTGCACACCGTTTGAGCTGGATAAATGAAATTTTATTTGAAGGTGTACCATCACAAGTAGGTCACGACAATATAAGAAAACTTAAAAAAATTCATCAACTTGGATCCAAAATGGCCGCTCCAAAAAATTCAATTTCCAAATCATTGAAGATAGAGGAACGAAATTTTCTTTGAAGGTAGTAGGTTACAATATACTGCTAATGGTCGGTACACCCTCAATCCCAAGGGTACATGCCACACCCCTAATGTTATATACATCCTAACCTTAAAATTCTGTGATGCCTTTTATGTGAGTGAAACAAGTTGTGCTCTTAACATTCGAATTAATAACCATCGTCACTTCTGTACTATCAACAAACCGGTTACCCCAGTTTCCTTGCACACCGAGTCCCACAATACCAATTTTGATCTATCTTTCCTGGTTGCCATAATCCACATTTTACCCCCTACGACCAGCACCTCAACACGTCGTCTGTGGGAGAATGCCTTTATTCACGGTTTGAGTGCGAAAATAAAAGCTGGCCATAACCTTCAGTAACTCTAAGCTCCACTTTTCCTCTGCATTTTCAACACATTTCTATCCACGATCCCACCTTGTACTTACGCGCTATACAGTTATAATTATTTCAAGTTCCGGATATCTACGCGCTCCAGCAGTCAGTTGTTCTCCAGTTTTGATGTTTTGTCCGCTACGTGTCGCCACAGTCTCTTCAAACTTATACTTTGTGAATACGTGAACTTTGCTGTCTTCCTCTCTACTTGAAAAAGTGTGAATACACGAAATATAGTGACTTATTTTATGTGTACATGTGAATATGCGTGATCTAATGCGAAAGTAAGCTGTAAGTATTATCCTTTTTTCTCCTTCATTTGTCTTAAATTTACCTTGTATATATATATATATATATACATATATATATCCCAACCCGTCTGGTCAGCGTGGGAGCAGTAGACCAACTCCTCCCTTCGGGGAGAGGCCTCATCCACTAGTGGTGAATATGGCTGTGATTTATTTATATATATATATATATACAACGTTGTATATAAACTCACAGCCATATTCAATCCGCTACTGTATGAGGCCTCTCTCGAAGGGACTGACCAGACGTGTTGGGAGAAGAGAGCCGAAGCTCTCAACTGTGATCGACCGAGGATAGACACTGTCTTTTATTCACAGCAGCTCCCCAATTGCATCACCATGTTGGGTGGGCAATGGGCACCGTTCTAGACCCTCTAGCTTTGGAAAGAATATCTTGGCAGAGCCGGGAATCGAACCCGGAAGCACACGATCAGCAGTCAGCGTCGGTAACCACTAGACCAGCGGAAAGAGAGTCCCATTTTCCAATAGGAGGTTACCAAATCAAATCATATTAGGTAGATTTCGCAGAAAATATACCTATTGAGATCGGTACGATATGAAAGTGTATATATATATATATATATATATATATATATATATATATATATATATATATACATT
>JAGDQP010004860.1:0-20053 GCA_022664845.1 Lepisma saccharinum
CTCCTTAGTAAGTAACATTAAATAGATGTACTATCCCTAATATATAGACATCCAGCAAAAATAAGCAAAGCTTGAATCCCCTCCTCCCGAATGCTGATATTTGAACAACTCTTGACGTGAAAATATGTATATGCTTTAAATACATATTTAACTGTACTGCGTAGTCTCAAAATTCGATAATTATAGTAAAAAATAAATAACGGATTTTGATACTCTGCGTCACAATTAAATATGTAATTGAATAATGTACATATTTTGTGTCAGGTGTCGTTCAAATATTATGTCAACATCCGGGAGCAAAGAGACTCAAGGTTTTTATACTTCTGCTGGGGTCTATATATTAGGATAGGGTATCTATTTAATGTTGCTTACTAAGAGGGAAGGGGTCTAAATTGACCAAAAACGTGCTGACGTAATATCTTAATGACACGTAATATTGTGTAAGAAAGTGCTCATAAAATGTTCCAAAAGTGCTTGGAAGTGAATAAAGTGTTCTGAAAGTAGTAGAAACTAGTTTCCAAAACACACTTTTGGAACACATTAAAATTTAGGGCTCTTTCTTTGCACTTTTGAGCACTTTTGTAGCACTATTAAGGAAACACCTTTGTTCAGTTTTAAAACACTTTTGAACACCTTTGAGACGCTTTAATAGCACTTTATTTCACTTTCGGACACTATTAAAGTGTTCGAAAGTGAGCTAAAGTCGTTTCCAGAAAGTGCTCAAAGGTGTTCAAAAAAGTGTTAAAAAAGTGTTTTTTTTTTTACAGTGTACAACAGATATACGAAGTCGCTGCCGTTGACCTGGAGGCAAGCAACGACACGTCGCTGCATGGAGTCGCTCAAACTGGGAATGTTTTCAGTGAGGGTGAACACCATTTGAATGTGTTTATGTAACGTAGCCAAATTACGAACTGGTGTCTCGTACACGATGAATTTGACATATTCCCAGAGATAATAGTCGAGAGGGTTAAGGTCAGGAGAGCGGGGTGGCCAGATAATTGGGCCAGAGCCTTCAATCCACTTTGGGGGAGTTTCACATCGAAAACTTACATGCATCTCGCGAGAAATTGGCAGGTGCCCCATCGTGCATGTGCCACATGTTCCTCCTAATCCCAAATCGTATATCATGCGGCAACGTTTTTTCCTGGTTTTCCCAACGTTCATTTTTATCTTTTTGTTTAAAAAAAATATGCTAACGAAACCATCACTTGTTGAAACAAATGTATTTATCCTTTGAATTATGCTCGTAAATTCATACACCAATTGTCATGATAACAAAAATATTAATAAATCTAAAACAAAAATTTCATAACTATTTTTAAATTTCCTTACTACGAAATGTGTCGACTGCAACAAAAATTTTACCTCCTAATTAAATCTCAGATTATTATTAATCCAAGTTGTGGATTTATGTTTGCTGAGGGAAATTTATATGTCAGCATTATGAACGAACATGCAAGTACGGGCAAAAGTTCTTGGCTACGGGCCTGATTGGACTTCAAAGTATGGCAGATTACTAAAGAATAGAAACAAACTTTTGAAGAAAAATATCATTCAGGAGGAATTCGGAATAAAAATTAAAGTCAGATCGGAACAACGAATACGCCTGTATACGTAACCACAAATGATGTGAGCATGGCTAGCTAATTTTTGCCATCTTTATCTGCATTTAACACAGATATAACCTAGTTAAAGTCATCATCAATGGGTGTCCCGTTATTTTGAGTGATATTAATTTTTGTTATGAAATAAATGTGGATGTTTTCTGCAAGTACTATGCCGAAATTACAGAAAAATATGTAGCATTGTCCAACAGGTAATCGCTACATGTCAGTTTGGGTGCCCAAAGTACTTATTCATTGTTCTAGTATAGTCCGAAAGTTCATTATACCAATAGGTGAGCTAGGCGGAGAATCTCGAAAAACAAAAAGTAAGGTACTAAAGAGAGCACCACACGTGAAACGGTTCCAGAAAGAAAGGGAATACAGATTTATTTACGCTATTACTATTAAGCTCAGATCCCTCTCTCAACTTCTATGTTCCCACTAAAAAAAGTTTTAAATTACTCTTAGGCTCAGAAGCGCATTTTACAGTTCTCGAAACTTTCTCAATTGAATACCTGCGGCGAAAAACAGTCTAGCCCACAAAACTATATTCTTGAGAAAAATAAGGGTAAGTATGTAAACCAAAACCAATTGTTGGTGGGATAAAGAGAAACACTGAATGAATCTGAAAAATATTCTTGTTTTATGTTGGAAGCAGTAGAATTTCTATATTTATTTTTATTTTTCTCAAGAACAAGATTTTGTGAGTTAGACTGTCTTTCGACGCAGGTATTCAATATTATAACTGTCTAGTCAATTAAAGGAAACTGCTTGAATGATATTGAGGTGTGAACATTTTTCTCGCTCCATCCAGATTTTACATTTAGTTCGATTATTTTTCTTACACTACTCCTGTAGCACATCAATATCGTAATGTTTGATCACCTGTAATGCACGAAAATGACATCCATAGACCCAACTGTTTTGAAAATTTTGAATAGGAAACCTTCAGAAATATCGAATTGTGCCTATTTGTGTACATGGTAAAGCATAAGTCTAAAGCGGGAAGGGCGTAAACCATAGTGCTGTTACCGCCCACACAATTCATTTTATCTTATAAGTCTGAAGATACTTGTCGTGTTGTCTGCCTGAGCCTTAGATGCCTAAAGGCCATAAATTAAAAAAAAAATATTGTCGGGTTGAAACAGCTTCCGGAATCTGACCCAACCTTTGCGTAATAATAGATGGCAGCATCTGTCGGTGCCATGCAATAACGTTTTTGGTGCCATGAACATCATGGTCGCCATCTTGGATTCAGCTCCTAAATTTCAAATATGAAGGGGGTCATGTGACATATCGTTTTAGGCTAGCTTGTTTCTAGAAATTGAAATATGAAGACATTGGTCACCTACGTTTATTCGTTTAGGAGATAGGGGCTCTAAAATTGATCATTTGAAAATGGATATGATTGTATTTATTTGAAATACCGCACGTAAAAGTATGGATAAAACTATTAAAGTACTCACTTACGTTTGTATTATAGGATTATACAATAAATTGTTTAATACAGCTGAAAATATGTTTATATTTTTGTCAGTGAAATTAAACATTGTAACAAAGGAAATAAATTGGTATATCTGCATGGTATGCAGTATTTTGCACATGGAAACACTTAAATTCGAAAGAGTGTATCAGATATAAGAACTCGCAAATGAAAGAAACAAAGGAAAAATGCCGTCTCACTTTTCCAAGAATTATAAAATGAAGTCAAAATATTCTTAGCTTTGGTACGTCTTTCACTCTGTTTGAACTAACTGTCAATTAAAAGTAAGGAACCTTTCTTGACACTTACTCGATTTAACAATCTTTAGTCCATACTTCTATTATTTTCTTTGTAAGTTTACCAGTTACAATCCTGTGGAGAACTTTTGTTATTGTGGCGATGAACTTGCGAGTTCCGTAAGCCATAGAGTAAGTAAGTAAGCTACAAACAAGTATATTATCTGGTAGACATCTTGATGAACTGACCATAACATTACATCGCTAAATTTATTCTTATTCTCTTGTAAGCAAGCGAAACGTGGAGCATGCAAAATTGCATCTGATGATGTTATTGGTTGAATGGTTTACGAGCGCGCTGGTATGTTAACACAATGGACATATGCTGGAGTACTTCGCTCTTCCTTATGTGATATTGTCCGTGTAGACTGTAGAATGAAATTCGTAAGTAAAGCCGGAGCGATCAGTGTGAGAAATTAGCAAATCCTACCTATTTTTACATTCTTTTCTTTAGTTCACAATGGTTCGTGGTGTCATCAAATTTTGGAACGTTAATTGAACTCATTTCCCGACGTCATAGAATGATGAAATTTTGCAGAGCGATGTAAGTCCGGTGACAATCCAATATTTCATTGTTATCCTCATATATTTCTATAAATTTATATATTTTAAAAGCAAATTTTAATATTTCTTTTATTTTATTCTCAACTTCTTTATCCTAAAATAAATACTAGCTTGGGTTTTCCTGGTTGCATAACACTTTAGAATTTGGGTCACAAAACATTTATCTTGAGAAAAATTATCCGAACATCGAAATAACTCGAAAGATCTAATAAAAAAAACTTTTTAAAGACATTCTTTTCTTAATCATATCGTACTATAAAGTAAAATAATAATAATAATAATAATAATAATAATAATAATAATAATAATAATAATAATAATAATAATAATAATAATAATAATATCTTTTAGGCATGCATAAACAAAATTATTTTTTTTACTTTTTAATACGATATGATTAAGAAAAGAATGTCTTTAAAAAGTTTTTATTAGTTTTTTAATCTGTAGTGTAGATAGTAGTGAAATGATCTTTAACTTTAGGCTGTGCCTTCAATTTTCTGATGTTGGCTTACTCGACGATAGCTCATGGCATGGCCCCCTCGTTTACCTGCTCTCACATACCTCTCTTTGTATCTATGGAGTATGGAGTAATCTAAAAGACATGGTGTACACAACGAACGACGTACATCAACTCCACCAACGAAGTCAGCAGGCCTGCGCCGCCGTTGAATTAGATGTTACGCAGGACTCATGATAATATAAAAAGACTGGTTTTGTGTGCTCGTCAAAATTACCACTAAATTCAGCACGTTGTAGGACGTCAAATCCCAAATTTTAAAAGTCATATCTCCTAAAAAAAATAAACGTAGCTAGGTGATAAATATCATTTGAATTTCTGGGAAGAAGCTAGCCTAAAGCGATGAAACATGGATCCCTTCATATTTGAAATTCTCGAGCTGAATTCAAGATGGTGGCTTTCAACTTGGCGACCATGATGCTCATAGCACCGACAAATGCAGCCTTTCACCTACTGTCATTACTCAAAGATTGGGCCAGATTCCCGCAGCGGTTTCAACACGACTTGCGTCCTCAACCTTATGCTATATCATGCAGAAAAATTCACAAATCTATATTTCTAAAGTTTCTATTCAAAATTTTCAAAACGGCTGGGTCTATGGATGTCATTTTCGCGCATTACAGGTGAGAACCTAGTGAAGAAAAAAATATTCATGTAAATATCGGTTGATTAGCTGACGTAGTTCCCTTGTAAGAAGACTTTCCGTGCGAGTAGAGACGACATAAGCAAGCATTGCTATCTAACCGGGCAATGACATTCTCTCTCACTGATAGCAAACGAAACAAACTTTTTTAATGTATGTAAGTCTTACTCCTGTTTGTTATGCAACCACTAATTTTTAGTTAAAAATTTATCATTTTTTTTAGGAAAACCGAGTTTTTGATTCTCGCGTGTCCCAGGACAGTGTAGTGGAAAATTTCTGAAACAGCTTCTCCCCAAGAAAAAATTTGTCATTCCACCCCTGCCTAAAGCTTCTGTTGTCTATATTATAATCTCAATCAATTACTGTATATGTGTAGCAAAGAACCAAGCAGAAAGGTTGATTAGACGAGGATATCGCATATGCTGCAATCCGAATAAAGCTAATGAAAATAAATGTAGAAGTTTAAACCAAGAATGGAAAAGTGTCATAAATATGTATAGAATTAGAGAGAATAGGAAAAATGGTGTTCTCAACATATAAGCAAGCCCCTAACAGCACGTAGCGGCGAACGCGTGAAAGTACTCCCAAATTGAACGATGCGTAGCACGCCATGTTTGGAGTAAGAAAGCGTGAAGATAGTGCTCGTTAGCGCGGAAGCTAATTGAAAAGTTTAGTTAATGAAGAGCAGAATGTTGATGAAATGGAAATAAAATGATGTAGATGTATTTTTATTGATAAGATCTAGGTTGAATTGAAACAATAACACAATAATTTAAAATCCACGTGCAAATATAGACATTTCATTTAAATAATCCAATTCAGCCTGTCAGCCACAAAAGATAGTACAGAGTCTCTCTTACCTAAGGTGCAACAGAATGGAATTGAACTTATTTATGGCCTTTAGGAATCACAGACTCAGGACAGGATGCTGGAAGGCACTCGGCCTGGGCCTAGTTTGTAGATACCATCACATCATTTTCCTGTTGTGACTCAGGGAAACAATTGTAACAGAAGACAGCAATTCTGGATTCATTTCATTTTCATAAAGACATTTTTGTGATGATGGTTTTACTTTGTACCAATGCTCGAAGTAGGGGGGGGGGGGCACTAGGGTGCACGCCGTGCCCTTACCTTTTTCATTTTGGATTTGGTGTACCCTACCATTTTATTAATGGGAGCTCATTGCCATTACTTTCAATAGGCAATCGAGACCACTAAGTGCACCCTTACTTTTCTAGACTACTTCTTCAAGCGTTCCCTTACCCTTTCTAACCCACTTCGAGCACTGCTTTGGACCATGATTATGCATTTCCATAAAATTTAACAAAATATACCACAACTTTGTTGTATATAAGGCAGGGTTTCATTTTAAATAAGCGGTTATATTGACCCTGTATATTCAGAGCTCGTGCAGTGGAGGCTTGATAATAGCCACAGATGATGTAGTAAAAATTTGCCGGGAAATAGGAAAGTGTATTACAACTTAACTTGAATTTTATTTGTGGGCTTTATGCATCTACGGCTCAGGCCGAGATAGGGGAAAGGAAAGGATGTGGGAAGGTGTCGGCCAGGGTGTAAGTTGAAGGTCCCGGCATTTTGCCTGGTGTTACTGAGGAAAAACACTGGAAAACGTCAGTAAGGATGTTGGGCCGCTGGGATTTAATCTACGATCTCTCGAATACTAAATTAACGCTCTACCACCGAGCCGCAGCTGCTCGGTAAAAGTGTATTAGACGTCTTAAGTCTAACATTGTACCTAAGAAGTATGTGAAGTCAAATACAATGTTCGAAATAATGTCGAAACTTGGTGTACAGAATGTGTATCATGCTTAAAGTCTCATGATATTGTAAATAATGTTCTTCAGAGTTTGAATTTGAATTTATATATCATATATGGCATTTAGGCATCTCAGGCTCAGGCCGGGATATGGTGGGGAAAAGGATGGTGGTCGTCAAGAGCCTAGTTTTATAGGTACCATCCCGGCGTGGAGTGACTAAGGAAAAACTCTGGAATGTCTCAGTCAGGAAAGGCAGTGGATGGGATCGTTCCCGGCACCATGCTTCTGCTGAGCCAACGCTCTACCAACTACCAACTAAGCTCGATAATTGGCTTATAGAGTTGAAATTGAAATGGAAAATTTATTAAAAACGTATTGAAATACAATTTTATTTTGATTAGAGAGTTAGTCTCCAGGAGAACCCGGTCTCGATGCCGCTCCACCCGCACCTCCCAAAAAGCAAGACTCATAGTTATATGTATGTACTTGTCACTTAAATCGATTGTAAATACGTATATAAAGTTTGCTTCCACCATACGGAGAGGACCCACAATACAAATATGCATCAGAATTCTCAGGCAACTGTTCATAGACTTGATTCTTTTTCTCAATGAGTAACAGCGAGAAATGAACTGTTCGTTGAAAGAGTAAAAAATAACTTTATAAAATGTTACACAATGATTCTGATAACATTGAATTGTAAAACGTTCTTCTTAGCTAAGCACCTCTTTAAATTTTCTTAATATACGACACTTCTCTTCTCTTCAGCCTTAAGACCGTGGTACAGAAACTCCTTTCCTTGGGAAGCAGAGGATGTCTTACCCCAAATATGGCGGAAAGCACAACGTTCAATTTGGGAGTGCTTCAGTGCTGCCAATGCTCGACCTAGTACTAATATATTCAATCTATGCTATAAGTGAATATAATCTGGCAACAATAAAAATGTATTTATAAAAAACAACGTAAAATGACAAATGATTCTGTTATCATATAGCAGCGATAATTTGGATTGCCCAGATTTTGATCTGTTAACAACGTATTGGCTGGCAACAGTGCCGTGCCTTAGAAGCCCGGACGACGGTGAGGAAAATAGAAATACAGTAAGGGTAACCAAATTTCATTTCTGAAAGTCCGGGACATCTCGTTCCACATTTACAGCTGTCCTAAGACTATTGTATGTCCTAAGGCTCTTTCATTACGTTATTCACCCTTATCCTCATAAAAGCAATACTTCACATTTCAACTCCAGATGCTACTCGAATGTGGAAACAGTATAAAACTATTCGCGCGCAGTTTGAATAGACAATAAGCAGACGGCTTGACAAATAATGTGAAAGCCTAATAATTCATTTGCATAATGCAGCAAGAGAGTCTGTAAAAAGATAGGAAATTGGTGAGATTTATTGTTGCATGAAAACGAAAAAATAATAGAATGTGTACCATATTAACGGAACACATTGCATGAAAAATGTGCTATCAGTAGTTACCTACAACACCACAATTCACTGTTCGAAAAATCGGGACAATTCAGGTCCAGAAAACCTTTTTCAGGGACGCCGGAACCTAATGCTGGGAGAATCCCGGATAATCGGGACGTTTGGTCACCCCACATATAGTGGACACTTCGAAGTAAAATAAACTGTCAAGATCGTTTCATAAATCGTTATAATATGTAATATGCACAAGTCTAAGTGATTTATAGAGCAATATGTAGAGTGGAGACGATATAGACTAGTGGTCGCTTGAAGTAAGGTAGAAATAAAATAGTGAATTAAGGCAAGCCAGAACTTTGTACATACATGCTGGGTAGTGAAAAGAAGATTCTGCGAGATGTTTTAGTGGCGCTTTATGACAAGTTGAAAAGTGAATTGTCTTTATATTATCCGTTCACCAAAAATAGTTAAAAGGAAACTTGACAGTGATTATTGTGAGCATTGCTATGCGCGATGTGTACAGATCGGTATTTAATCGATGACTGTTATGAAGTATTCAAGTATTTAGAAATTCTATGAAGAGACATTCCTATTGAATAATTAAGCAAAGAAATGCTGCAGCAAAATAGATTAGGGTAGGATTAATTCTATCTTGGACAACATCTAATAACCTATGTAATCAGTTGATATTCATGCATTCTTTGTATTTCTTGTCTTATATATGGATATGAAAAGAAGCTACTTGGTACGTTTCCACATTCCCTTTTCGACTGACAAGATTATGGATAATTGGAGTATGAGTTTATTTTTTGTTGAATAGGCCGTTGATGCATCTTCCAATATTTTGAATAAAAAGGAAGTATACGAACATTTGTCAGCAGTCAATAATATACAGTTTTGTAATACAAACATACAGTAATAATTGCCATAATTGTATCCGTTCGTCCATTAACACGACATTCGACCCTCAAACTTTAATTGCCGAATCACACTATGCCGCAAATGAGAACTAAGAAATCCTTTACTCGAGTGCACAGCAACTAGCGGTTCTCTACATAAAATCATTATGGTCACTGTCGTTACCATCCCAGCATTTAAGTCGTGCAGTAACCAATTTCTCGAGAGTGCACCAATACAACAATACACTTGATAATGGCTACAAAGGTGGTCGGAACGTTATGTTGTGTGTTTAATATATGTACTTAATATGCGATTATAATAATAAATTGTTTTTGAAACATCCGGCCATGAAGTTTTGATTTTTATTAAAGATGTATACGGCACGTTTCAGTTACTTAAGTATTAGAAAACTTTAGCTGCACCCACCAACTTTCGCATTACATGCGATACTTCATACTTCAAATGTTGAACTATCCCAATGATGACGAATGATAGTCTAAAACTATTTAAAGGTATATTAAAGTTTAACAGTATTAGCTTTTGCACTGCCGTTGCTTCCAGTTCTTTGCAGGCAAAAAAAAAATAAAAAAAAATGGCAAATTGTGTATTTTTGGGCCATTTGAGAAACTAATGACTTCGTCCTGCCTTGAGCTCATTATCTGTTAACCTCCTAAAATTCAGAAACCATCATGCTCCATCCGGGATTCGAGCCCGTAACCTTGGAGATGTTGGCCTGTCACCTCCGACCCCACGACTCCCGAGGTCGGTCTTTGCGGCCAAGAGAATACACGTGTCTCCAGCAACAGCGCTTCTTTAAGAACATGATTTTATTGCCTTGTGCTCGTATTTCCTCCTTGAATAACTAATTCCAAGAGTTAACCACAAGCAACCTCGTATCTTTATTTCCTCCACGTGTGCAGCCGAATGGCCAATGTATTGTGATGACCTTGATAATGCCTACATAACGCCAGAGGCGCCTCAAGTTTTCGCAAGTTGTCTTTTTACATGTTGGGCGATGAACAGTGTTAATACGAATACAAAGAAGCAGCTTAATACGAATACAAATAATGAATATTCGCCGCGAAAGATAGTTCTGCAAATTTTCGCCAATCTTTAAACTTAAGTTTCCTGTTAATCTTCAGTTTCCTGCAATACCACAGCGTCTGTTAAGACTGGACGTTGAACGTACCGCTGGGATATTGCTTAATCGCTGGATAGAAAGAATTTACATTGTCTGCTGGTTTTCATTTATGTAATGAAATAGAGGAACATAGTATAAATTTTTAATTCTTTATAGAGCATAATTTCTTTTTATAATAAAGGTAAGTGCTATTATAACATTTACAAGTCTCACACTTAAAAAGTGTTTATTATTATTATTAAAATAACAATTTTTCATTGTTACGTATTCTCACATCTCCTTCAGGAAGAATTTTGCAACTTCCAATTAGCTTTCTATCTCTCCACACGACCGTTATGTCTTTGCATTGTTGAAGCTACTTTACTGACTGACTCATTTATTTATTTAGTGACAACACAACAGGCAATAGCCTAATTATAGTGTTGAGCTTTACAAAGTAGTTGTACAGACTTTATTGATAATTGCATCTCTAAATTCTTTAGGCGACATAAAGCATACGTCCAGATCATTGTGAACTGTACAGAATTTGTTATATATAGTACAACCACCTCATTTTCACGACCTGGCTATTGTGTAACCTAGTGTTCAGTATGACAGCAACGGACACTCCTCGTGACCACTTCTCTCTATCTTTTTTTCTATTCTCTGCTGTCACTATGCGTTTGGCGTAAGCGTGTTACCTTTCTTATTATTGTGTGAAGAACCTGTGCAGCTGCGAATATGTTTATATACGTAAGTAGTCCTTTTTTCTACCTCATTATGTATATGTCTCTATATACGGGTCATTCTATTTAAAATTAGATAAGATAAAATGAATTGTATGGGCGGTAACATTTAAAATTGAAGTTTTAATGTAACTTATAAATTAGTGGTCAGCAATAAACAGGACAACCTAAGAATTCAACCTTGAAAAACCGTTCGTTTCTTAAAAAAACAATACAACTTAAATTAAATTCCAGATATTGTAAGATTACAAACATTTTATGGTATATGTGAGATATTGAGATATTCCGGGTTTCCCAGCTTTCAATGTTGCCAACTTGAACATATTTAAAAAAATATATTCTATACCGTATCGGCCTCAAATTTAAACATCATTCAACACATTAAGAGAAAGTTTTGGGATCCTCGATCTCAAGCACCCTACTTGTCAGTGTTACCAGACTATTTTAAAGTTCAACTTATAGAAATGCCATTAATAATACAAAACTACGCGTGTGCATTGATTTACACCATATTTGACATACATGTTCATTAGACACTGGGACAGGTCATACAGGCAGTCCAGGTGCCGTAGTTTGTTAGTGTTGCCAATTTAAATATTATCGATTTCATATTTGTTACCGTTGGACGTATCCGCATTGATTTACGCCAAATTTGACAAGTCCATTAGGTACTGGGACAGTTCATGTTGTTACTTTCGGTGCCACATTTTTCAGTTTTGCAAACCAATTTCAGAAAATAAAATGTTTAATTCCATATCGTTGAACGTATCAGGACCAAACTTGTACTTACGTACTGGGACACGTCATAGAGGAACTTCAGGTCCCATAGTTGACAGTGTTGTCAATCGATTTAAAAAAAAAAAATGTACTACTTTCATACAGTTCGACGTAGCCGCACCAAGATTTGAGTACATATATTCGACAAAAGCGAAACATACTGTGGTTGTTCCCTGTACCCAAGCACCCACTTTTGAGCGTTGCCACCCTCTTTTAAAAGTCAAGTTTTCAAATGCCCCTTACTGCTACGTGCCCATAGGTATTACTGTACTTTCAAAGAAATCTCCCGTTGTTTCTCACTTTCTTCATTCCACCAATCATCATCCATCCGGCCTGAGCCAAAGCTGACTAAAAGCCTTAAAAATTAAATTCAAATTGACAATGTATTAGTAAACGAAAACATATATCTCTGCTTTTGGTTAGAAACACATTACTTCCTGGGATTTTGAGCTACAGGTGATTGATTTTTGCGGACAGTATAATTATGATCAAAAATAGATACCTTCCTTGAACAATACGGTAATTAGAAATTAACATATTGTGTATACACGGTGAGAGCATATTTCGGTAAGAATACATAGTTTTTTTAGTTTACGGTAAAGATGTCTTGGCAGTTATATTATCTCTAGGAACTTTAATTCTTCCTATAATTCAAAATATTTGTTCAGTTCCTTTGAGGTTTATTATTGTTTTTTTTTACAAACTATACCAAATAACTTCAGTACATGTGTCTTTAGTTAATTCCTTATGTTTGTCAGGATGAAGATATAGGAAGTATAGTTCCAATTTTATTGTTTACCTCACCCAATTATCAACTCGTACAAATATCAAATTGAACAATGCAAGGTAATAAATGTTTTCAGGCTAAATCACACCGCGTGTTCCCATTGTTCTTGTTTTACTTTGGTTACTGAAATAGATGTTGGTAAACAGCGAAAAATTTAAACATACCATTTGTCAATTCAATAACAAATACAATTGATTTTGGGTCATATGTAGGCATAGCCTTATGGCTATATCCAGACATTTTCTGAATGTAAAACCGTCTCAAACAAACTTTAAAATATTATTTCCTTAGTTGTAGTGGTGCCAGACAGACTGCAGTGTGGGAGAACTATTTTCTGTTTGATAATGCATTTAAAATGAAAATTGCGGGAAAACCTGGTTGTGTTGCTCTATCTTATATTTGTGTTACATTCCATTATTCGTCTGGTGAAGCTGAGGATGTTTCGAAAATATATACTAAATATATATTTAACTACGACTGTATACATTTACTAGAACTGACATTTATTCTCTCATTTGTATAGAAAGTATTGACTTCTACTCATGGAGCCCTTAACATATTTCATTTTCCAAAGAAATGTCATCTCCGTTTGATTTTATGTCACTTCCGTTCACAAAATGATGTTGTTTTTTTATAATTATGTCTATTATATATAACTATAATTTTTGTGAAGTTGAAAATCAGCATATCTAACAGGGAAAGAAAACAGTACCAGTTTTCAGACAAGTAGATTTTTTTCCATTTCAAATAGAATAATCCATGTAAATATAATATTGAAAGTTAGTGTAAAGCGATGAACGCTAGGTAGAAACACAATTTCACTATATCTCTAACATATTTCCTTGAGGAAAATAAATTTCCATCGATATAAGTCACACTGAAAAATATTTGTAAGCGAATATAATTTGTATCTAAAATTAATAGAATTTTCATTATCATATCAAATATAATTTTAAAAAAATTAACTAATTAAATTTCGGATTCTTTTAACCCTGTTCGTCAATACGAAGATATGAGGGTGCGAGTTTCGATCGTGGCCTTCCTCACTTATGGTTTCAAGAGTTTTCTTTATTTTCACCAAGCGAATGCTGAGAAGATGCCCCAAGAAACGCCCTGGTCGCTACATTTCCCATTTCTTCCCCTGGAAGAGCGATCGTTGAAGAACGTCATCTCTGAAACATGACGGGCTTGGGTCCACAGTAGTACGGCCGATAGAACCTTAAATACTCAATTAGGACGTTCATAAAATTAAAAATCAAGAAACAGTGTGGATGGGGAGAGAGATTTGAGATCAATACTACCTACTAAATTTGAGAAACCTAAGCTCTATCAATATTCCATTGGGATGTCGGGGAGGAACAGTCAGTACTTTATTCTTTAAAGTGCAAAAAAGTTACTAGAACGAGACGAATATACACACTGTGTCGCAGAAGAAGTTTCCTTATTAATATTTATTTTTCTCTTGTGAATTTCTATACCTTGTAGAGTTGTAAATAATACAGTAAATTTGGAATATGGTGATTCGTTTTGCAAAAGTTTGCTTCTTTGTTGCGTCATATTATAAAAGACAAAAAGAAGATTTTAAACTGAAACATAGTCTTGGTTTCCAGCTCTGCAATGCAAGGGGCTTTTTGAATTTTCGTATTATTTAATAAAATACTCTCAATTTCATGATCGAAATAAAATTGCAATTTGCAGACAGATTACATTAATTTCCACTTTAATCTATTCTTAAACAAACAGGCAAACAAACAAACAAACATAAATATTAGTAACAATTAAAATAACCGAACGTTTCACGTTCAACTTATTTGCAGATTGTAATTGTACTTGGAAAAATCGTGATGTGAAATTTTTTGTCAAAAATGAGCTAGGTATATACTGCAAAGAGGGCACAGAACTGTCAAATCACTTAAAATCTAGTGTGCGAGTAAAAATGTAGAAAAATAAAAAGCTACTATGCACATCTACATCGGAATCAAATATCTGCATCCCCAATGTGAAGAACATAGAACTTAACGGATTTTCATTAAAGTGCCTTATTGCATAGATGTAAGAAGATGTTAACTATTTATTCAAAATAGATAGAAAAAGGGTAAATGGTGTATAATGTTCCACAATGAGACAGAATTAGTTTTCAGCTACAGCTACTACTTAACACTATTCTAAAGTAGTTTTGGTGACTAATAATACAAAGTGAATCAAGCTTTACGAAAATATGTGTGCTTCAGACTCACGACCTAAGATGGCATATTATGTATCAATCTACTGATACTTCAAGAGGGAATTGTTCGTATGCGCATGCAGATTTCTAAGTGACACTCATCATTTGTCGTGCCGAACTTCACGCAGTATTTAGTGCATTTCTTAACATGATTAAGTTAAAAGTTATAATTATTTTGTATAATTAGGTCTTGTTTCTGATATTAAATTTAGTGCAAAACGTCGTGATGCTGAGTTGCAAAGAGTAATGAGTGTTTGCCAATCATCGAGTAGCAAGTAGTATCAGAAATTGAAAATTAAGATGGTTCAGAAGCTCTGAAGATAACTCTTTCAAAACTGCCGAATTTAAATTTGAATCACGAGTGTTATCTATTACTTCGGGTTTTCGATGATGACCTAAAATGGAATGATTTTCAACGGTTTAATACAAACTTCTTGTTTTTTAATCGATATTTTGCAGAACTTAGCTTTCATGAAAGAAAAATTGAAGAAAGTTGATAACAAAAATTTCAGGTGCCTGAACTGGTCTATTTTTCGACTTCACAAAAGATGTGTTGTTCGAATATAGTAATTTCCGAGAAGCAATGACAATATGAAATGTTTTCTTCCTTAAGTAAAATAACTCAGCTATATGACATTCTCTTCCATGGAAAAATAACATATTTGTGTTTTTATTAATTATAGAGAGCTGAGCAGACAATCGCTTCAAGTAATCGAAATGAAGTCAATTTTTATCATACTCTGTTTTCTTCATTGCAACTATTGGACGTCAGCAAACGCTGAAGAAACACAGAAAGCGGATCCTATTGGTAACACCGACTACAAAAGTCCTAGTAATAACCGACACAGAGGCAAGTATGAGCAATTGTTATTTCTAATTTCATTTTAACTAGCTTCGCGTTTGCCTATTATAATTGTGATAGGTGCTCCGCCTAGCAGGTCCTGACGCGAAGGTCCTTGAGCATGGTAAACTGACGATGGTTTGGCAGTGCATTCCCTCGGATGAAGATGACATCCTAAGGACAGGACCTAAATTTAACGTGGTCTCCGAACCACATGTGCCGCATCGGGATCTTTCGATTACAACGCAGCAAGCATTGCCACTCATCCACAGGAGACACTATGCCTATTAAACATAATCAACACCCACCCAAAACTAATTACTCATTATTTTATCTTCTTTCTGGGCCTATAAATATCAAGCTTTGATCTGTAATTATAATTTTATTTTATTAATTTTAAATATATTTTAAGGGTGCAACAAAGATTTATAGGTTAAGGTAGTCATAACTCTAAGATATATGTTAAATGACGTCTTTCGCGAGAAGCGTTTACGAACTAACGCAAGCAAAGGGTCAAGTCGAGTCGCATTGAACCTCAACTCGACGCGATCTTTCAGATCCCTTACCCGAGCAGTTTTCACATTATAAAACTTTGGTAAATTTGATGTTTTTTTGGGCCAGTCTAGTAACTTGAGACTTCGGCCCATCACGATTCGCATACCCATGCCCCTACCGGGACTCGAACCGGGACCTTCGAGTCGTTGGCCTACCGCCGTAGACCGCACGATTACCCGGCCAGCAGTTTTCACATGAGTCCGATTACATAACACTGACCCGTGTAAGTCTTTTCTCTCCCAATATATAAACTTCGTGCATTTCACCCACCCCGACTCGTGATCCAAGTAAATTTTACCCAACAAGGTCGAATTTGAAGATGGTATTGCTGACTGAGCTCAGTTAACACGAGACTTGAATTTCGACCTGAATTGGGTCCAACCGAGCTGACTTGAGTTTCGACCCACGTTAGGTCATCCCGATCCGATCCGTGACCCAATATTATTGTCCCGATCCGACCCAACACCAGTCGAGCCACGTAAAAAAAATTTTGGTAAACTTTATTTTTATATGGGCCAGTTTAGTAACTTTGGACTTCGGCCCGTCACGATTTGCCCTTAGCTGTTAAGTGTTAAAATCCACACCCATGCCCCTGGCGGGACTCGAACCCGGGACCGATGAGTCGATAGCCTACCGCCGCAGAGCACTCGACCACCCGGCCGGCAGTCGAGCCACGTGTAGAGCACTATACGAAACAATAATGGGGGAGCCAGCGATCAGAGACCTCCCAGATCAGAGATCCAGTTGCCTAACGTAACTTAGCAAAATCCTGGAAAAGTGCAATCAGTCTGGTCGTTAGCCGCACTTAAACCTGCGTGCTTTTTCATATAGTACTATTTCCAGTTCTTAACATTAAGCATTAAAATATGGGGATGGCGGTCGATCTCAGTCGATATTATGTAAAGAGAAGAAGGAGTGCAAACAATCTTAACGTTCATTTAAGATTACAATTGTATTTTTCTGTTATGAATGAAGGAACAAACTAACGGTCTAAGCGATGAGATTAAATACAAGATCGGAATTGTTGACGCCATACAGCGCATAGAAACCAAGCCCATGTTGTCCAGGCGGGAACTTCGGATCGGCGATGTACAGACACGCAGGTTCGGATCTTGCAGCTGACCATCTAACTCCAGGGTGTCCCCTTAGTTATACCAGGCTGGATACTTTCCTCATGCTGTACCCTACATTATCCCGGCCTGATCCAAAGAGGTCTATAAATAAATTCAACATATTACTGAAAAGTATGTGTAGATGAATAAACATCTTTAAAATCGTGGTCATAAACTTAACACTGAATGTTTGGCCTGAGCCATAATTGTGTAAAGGCCACAAATGAAATTGAATTTAAGAAATACATATTAAGTTCCGGAGCTACACGTACCATCCCTAGTAGCACAAGATATCGAGCCAGTATCGAGCCGCCACTGGGCCAACCTTGATCGATATTGGCCGTATTGGTCCGATATTCTGTGTTGTTAGGGATACATTTTTACAAATGAATTACAGTAATATCTCGATAAACAATAACATGACACTACCGACTTAGAAAATCCCAATGCCAATACACCTATTTGAGAAAACTTTATGATTGAGGAAATATTGCATAGACGTATTTGCCAGAGAAAGAGTTTAATTCACAAGACATCAACATTGATAAGTAAGCTTAAATAAACATAGAAATCTTCCTCTTTAAGCTGAATTCGTCAATCATAGATCATTCTGAAATAGATGTAATAAATACAACTTTAATTGAGGTTTACTTAGCCAACACACCTTGTGCCATAATTTGTCGAGATATTACATAATTTGTGTAATACATAAGCATCATATTAAAGCGATTGTAAATCCAAAATTACGTATATTCCAATTTTTTCCTAGTACATACATGAAATCTAATCTCTGACGTCTCCATATAATTAATTTTCGTGTTACTAATTTACTTGAAACTTGAAATAATAGACTGTTCACACATTCTTGTGCAAATCTACCGGCAAGTGTAACAACACCAAATTTGAAAATTAAGGATATATTTCAAGTATGATATTAATTATGGTAACGGGACTCAGTTGGGAGGGAGTTGGTTTTGTGATCAGCACGATTATATATATAAAACATCTTCTCCCCTCCTATTCGCTTTTTGGGTATGTGCCCACAGTTACAATATGCTGTAGGTCTACCGTACTGGAGGTTTGCTGACGGAAATGAGAATTATGACTGATTCAGAGGTCAGTAAATATAAATTAAACAAAATTCTCTGATCAACAGATTTAACTGATAAACGACAAAATTATCTGATTAGCTCGTTTAAAACTCTTACAGAAATTCAGTATTCAGTGTATTGCGTTCTCTTGACCATTACACTCTGCATATATTTGCAAATATGGTATAGAATGTGTCCAGGTTACAAATACATATCAATCTAATATAAACATAATTATACAATAATAAGTATAAAAACTCCTTCGGGGTAAAGAGAAGAGTGACGCAAGAATTCTACTCACAAAAGAAGTGATATCCATATTGCGAGTGACTTTCTTTGTGTCACTGTGATGGAAGAGTTTCCTTTATAATAAAATTAGGAGATTTAGTATCCTTTCGCCATAGTGACACAAAGAAAGTAACTCGCAAAATGAATATAACTTCTTTTGTGAGTAGAATTATTGCGTCACTCTTCTCTTTACCCCGAAGGAGTTTTTATACTGATATCACTTATTTTGTAAGGCTGCCTATTAAAAATAAAGTGCATAGTCTTCATACAAAAGACCGATTTTGGGCCGTATCTCGAAAACGGTAACTTCTATGAACAAAGTAAGCTTAGATTTGCTCCAACTTGTTGGGACGCGCAATTGACCCCCAAAACCACTTTGCTCTAAACAAAAAAGACAGACAGAATGACGGAGGCCCATTTCTATCATTTGTGAAAATTCTGTGATTGGGCTAAAAAGGTCATAACAGTTGAACCCCTTCACTGACTTTGACGTGTGATACACCGTTTGAAAGGTATTGAAGCGTAGATTACGATTCAGTAAGCTTCTGCTGCCTATATGATCTCTGGTAAGTGCTATCACCAGAAATGTAAAACTCTTATTATTTTTTTTGAACCGCCCTACGGGGTCCCAGGGAAGTCCTACGGATCTATTTATTTTTTTTCTGTGTATTAGTATGGCAATAGGCTTTCAAATGCCACTTCAAGCATCAAAATCTGGTTTATAGTTTGATCCGAAATTAGCTTTATATATGTGAGTGCCGCTAACAGACTCGTTGCTTAGCGTTAATTTAAAAGATATGTACTGTGTTGTACTATATATATATATAGTACAACACACTAAATATATCAATAACAGTTACCGTACATAAAGAAACACTAAAAAAACAAACATAAAAATCAACTTTGATCATCCGCTAGGTATTCTTCAATAATTGAGTAGTAGGTTCGCTGTATTAACATTTTTTTTTGGATTTCGTTGGAAAACAAGGAAATACCAGGTATATTTTTTTACTGTTACCGGCAATCTATTATACAGCTTCTTGCCTACGTATGTAGGAGACTTTTCAAATATCTTCATTTTGTGAGAGGGAGGACAATTGTTTCGGTTTCTAGCATCATAACCATGAATATCGACACAAACAGGATATTCATGTAGATTTTTCTTCACCATCATGAGTACTTCGTATATATATAACATGTATATCTATATATATAGATATATAGATAGATAAATACATAGATAGATGGATATATATATATATATATATATATATATATATATATATATATATAT
>JAGDQP010004860.1:24872-52860 GCA_022664845.1 Lepisma saccharinum
TATTTATATATTTGTTCTTTTCAGATGCTCGTGCTCCTGGGGTGTATGATCTTCCAAAAGGAATAGGAAAATATAAACTCTATACTGAATATAAAACATTTGAAGAAGCTCTGATAACTTGTGCCAATGATGAAGCTTGGCTAGCAATACCTGAAACTTCTGCAGAAGTAGCAATTTTGAAGTTTATGTTTAATGAATATGTCAATGCAACTAATAAATGGTCTGCTGAGTTTTTCATTGGTTACGACGATAGAGAGGAAGAGGGATACTTTGCCACTATAAAAAGTAAGTAATGTGGAAGCAAGAATAAGCTGTTGATATGTTCTAAGTTAGTTTGCTATTTAAAGAGACTACAGAAATTCCGTGATTACTCACAAGAGAAGTCCTTCAGTCGTGAGAGCTTGATTTTTATTAAAATTGGTAGAGCTAAATGTTTTCGAAAACTTGTCGGTAAATGGCAAGCCATTAACTTACTTCGGTTCCTGTCTTTTTATTCTTTTTTTCCGTTCAATGTCTCATTTTTAAATTATTTTTTAGCCAATGTCATAGTGTTTTCTCCGAATGCAGAAAATAGGATATAAGTTTGTGGTTTGAACTTCATTCTTTATGAGTGGGGCGTATTTTCGCGTGATGGTTGTTGTGATCCCGTAGTTTTGGGCGTACAAGGACATATGCAGTCCAGTCCAATCCCTCATATCCGCAACAATAGAACCAGGTTCATTGTGGATATGAAATATTGCCACATAATTAAGAAAACGTTGAGCTCTACTAAACGCTACAGAAATTCACGATTAGTGTCGAAAGTCAGAAGAATAATGAAACAATTACTTAACCTCGTTAAGTCGCAAATGCGCCAAACTTTTAGTTCTCAGTTATGACTCTTTTACCGGTGCATGGTCCGTTTTTACTAATAATACCTTGCTTTCGAATTATACACATATGTGATTGCACATGTCCTGAAAACAATATTCACCTTATTTACAAGAATTAGGACAGAAAACAGAAAGCTGCCACATAGAAACTGGAATGGAACAAACGAGGTTAGCTTTTTTTCTTTTGTGTTTGACTTCACAAACTAACTTTTAATTTGTAATGGACTCGAGCGTTCCTGTATGATAAATAACAGTTCGTTGGAAAATTATTTTGAAAATTTAGTTGTTTGTATTTTTAAAAATATCAGTAGCAGTGTTGGCTGTTTTTGTTTCTTGTTAATTTGGTTCGTCAGGATATTCGTCAGGATATTCTTACGTATATATATATATATATAATCCAAATTAATAACTCGAATGGATAGTAAAACCTTTTTTATCCGGTAAACCTGTTTATCCGGAACGATTTTCGAAAGAAATTCAAGTATTGTTTTTTGGCAGTTTCAAAATACCTGTTTTTCGTGTGTACAAATGAGCGCGTCTAATTAGTTCTCTGCAGTGTAAGTGTGCAGTATTGTACTGTATTTGGTCTCAATTTATTAAAATAAATTTTGTCTTTCTTAGAATAAACCATTTTGTTACTATATTACTGTATTTACAGGCATTTGTAACACAAAAAGTCGTAAATCTTATTTATCCGGAATTTCGTTCATCCGGAACGGGTTCGGTCCAATCAAGCCCCGGAAAATAATCGGTTTTGCGTATTACGAAATGTAAAAATATATTACTGTACAAATACAAATAGCTTTTACACAAAGCATTTGTAGGATCAACTTAGACTTGTGTCGGTTATAAGAGAGTTTACTGCATAAACACCGTTAAAACCACCTCACGAAATTCCTCATATAAATATAAAAAAAGAAAACTCATAGACCGTTTGAGCGTGTACAAATTCTTCGTTTCGACGGTATTAATTAAGCTACCGAAAATATGGGAAAATGAAATATAGAGCTTGATATATCTAATAACAGTAGAACTGAGACGGTATGGTACCCTCAAAGATTTCAAACGTGTTGTATCAAAAAATCCTTGTTCCAAAATCTGGAATGAACGTGCAAGGGATTTGCCAAAGGAATTATGGGTTTTCCGGACATTTTTCGGAATAAATACCGGTAATTGGTCAAAATAAGCATGAATGGTACTACTTTCTGCGTGCGTACAGATGATGGACGTAATCACTACTATCTAACCTAGCAATGACAGTCTCTTTTACTGATAAGTACACTAAACATCCGTTAAAATGTATACACTTTTTACTCCTTCTGCCATGCAAACATGAATAAGTAAAAAAAAAAAATCGTCCCGCAAAGGAAACCTTTTTGAGATATCTACTTGGTGCAAAAGAAATATTGTCACTTGGTGGAAAGTGGTGCCATTCATTTTAATGTTGACCAACCTTTACTTCAGAGAATTTCGCTATTTTCTATGGGGAATACCTTGCTCCCCTATTGCATAAATTTGTAATTGCATCTTTGAACAGAGTAGGTAAAAAATCTTTTAGGGCACCTTGCCGTCTCAATACAACTGTTAATAGTATTGAAAATGTCAAGCTCTAGAGTTCATTGTAGCACAAAGTTTGTAGCTATAGCACCAAAACGAATCATTTGTGCAACCTTGATAGTCTATGATTTTTTTTTTTTTTTTTTTGTTATTTTCATTTTAGGAATCTCTTGAGGGAGATTTGTCGGTGGTCTTCTGCAACACCCTGTATATAGTAAATTTCATACGAAAACCAGGTTTAATCTCCTAAAACGCTATCACTTGTTTAAAAGAAATGTAAGGAGTTGTGCCGTTGGTTTGAATTACTAAGTACAGTTCTCGGATTCATGAAAATTAATTAGTATAATCTGAAGACCATAAATGAGGTTGACTAATTGATTTACATTCTTTGCAGATGAACCGGTACAGTCGTCTGGATACTATTATGAGTGGGAAAAAGATGAACCAAATAATGCCTTTGACAATGAAGATTGTGTTACTTTAAAAATGGACACTGGTCTTCTGAATGATTCAAGTTGCGATTTTAAATTTCCATTCTTCTGTGAGGCGCCTCTTTATGATTTCTGAGGATAAACTGTTGATATCTCATTATTACGATATGCTTATCTTTTTTTGGTGTGTGTATTTACGCTGCTCATTTATGTGTGTATTAGATCCATTCATTTTTACCAAGGCAAGAACATGAATTAGGAAAGTTTCATAATGGATTTAAAATAATTAAAAAGTGATTTCACGTTGGAATTGCATTTGTTATTTTTAACTAGTAGCAGTACTTGCACCTCTTCCATATTTTTACAGGTCTAAGAACTTAAACTCTTGTGTTCTTCGTTCTTTTAGTTATAATAAAAGTAGAAAAGATTTTCTTTAAGAAACTAAACTGTAATAGCTCCCTATTCCAAATGGAAGTGACTCCTTTGGGGAATGGATGAAAAACTCACTACAGTAGAACCTCTGTTATCCGAAATAAAGGGGGCTGTGTAACCTCTGTTAACCGAAATACTTTTACGTACAGTTTTTCTTAAAATTATCTGTTTCTGTTTTTTTCTTGTCGCACCGGTTCTTTGCCGCAATATCTCGCCAATGCTTCATTAGCAAAACATCAGCAGGCAAAACGTGATCTTTTCGATTTTTTTGCCGTTTCGGTTACACGCTATTTCGGTAAACAGAGGTTTTACTATATTTACGTATCATACATGGGTGTTAGTGGTCATTTACACGTCCACAACGACTTACATTACTTTCATTTACTTACAGTGACTATGTTATTTTGGCCGAATTAATTTACAAAACAAAAACAAATTGTGTTATACAGTTGTTTTTTTTTAAGCTCCTTATTTCCATATGGTTATTATCGAGTTGAAATACACAAGCGAGTCTAAACTACAACGAAAGCATTCACAATGATATTCGATTTTACATACTGACAGGTTGATGTCTGTTCCACGGCTTTTTGATTCGATGAAACACAATAATACAGTAATGAAAGGTTACAGGGGAGCTACTACCGGTTAGTAACGGAAACCAGAGATGCAGTCCCTAAGTCCAGGAATTAGTAATAAAGATATGGACACATATCAATCGGTCAGTATTTCAAATTACATGTCTTTGTGATTGCTTGGCTTGGAGGTTGATTTGCTTGTATCTCCCATAACCCGATAATAACGATATAAAATTAGGGAAGTTTACTTGGAAAACCCTAAACGTACCATTAGTATGATATAAGTGTTGTAAATAACTTTAAGAGGAAACTTATTGTATACTCTCTGTCATGGATAATGTTTTAAACAAATATTACTAGTTTAATTATTTAACTTCATTTTTCTTTCTTTCTTTTTAATATTGTTGTATGTAATTGTGATAAAGTCATATGGACGCAAGTTATATGGAATCTAACACACTTACATCCTTCTGCCATGAACGCAACGATATAGTCATAAAGGCTGTTTTCATTCCGAAAAAAAAAAACCGCAGGCCTGATCAAGAAAACTTTTGTCGTACCTAACTTCTTTGTCAAACTAATGTTCCACTGTAAAGGGCCTAGCATGGTAAGATGGTGAGAAGAACTAACTTTCAGAAGGAATCGTGATAAAAATTACTATCGTATTCAGCATTAAAAATGAAGGCTCTCCATCAAATTTCAGCTCAAAAGGTGCTAACCAAACCTCGAAATAAATCATTTTTTTATTCGATATCTCTGTCGGATTTTTCCTACGATGAACTTCTATTTCTAAATTGAAGATTTGTTCAGGCTCTACAAGATGGTAATTATTGTAGATTTGTTGGCGCAAAATTAAAATTTTGAGAGCTGTTAGTAAATTTCGAAATAGAATTAAAAAATTGAAGAGAAGACAACAGTTGTCTCGAAAAAATATAATGTTATATGTATTTTTAGTGGCTCTATAACCATGAATTTTTTTCCAAGCTTTTAAAGTGGTATAGAACGTAATCAAAAAATATGATGTCGGGAAATAAGTTAAATTAACGTTGCAAGATTTGAAGACACAACGAACCATTGTGAGCTAAAGAAACGAACGTAAAACACCTTAAAAGTGACAAAAATACTGTTTTTTTTTAAATTATTTTTAGTTATGTTCTAAAATTAAAAAAAACTATTTTTATTTAATTCAACTTTCAAATTTTCTAACCTCTCTCAAATTTTTAATTTTGCACCAACAAATCTACAATAATTACCATCTTGTAGATCTTGAAAAAATCTTCAATTTTTATAAAAGAAGGTCATCCATCGTAGGTGCAAATCCGACCGACATATCGTTAAACTACAAAAGGAACTTCGATTTGTTTTGAGGTTAGGTTAGCATCTTTTGAACAGAAATTTGGTGGAGAGCCATAATTTTTTATGGTGAATATGGTAGTATTTTTTTTTTATCACGATTCCTGGCAAAACACTTTTCACCATCTTACCCTGCTAGGTCCTTTTAACGTCATTCAGCATTAATAAAATGCAACTGAATAATGCTTTTATATGCAGTGAAAACAAGAAACAAGTTAAACTACACTAGCACTTATTTTTGGAGAAGCGCTTTGCAGAATTTTGTTACTTTCTGTAGCATCTCAATTTCCTTTACGTTTACCGCATAGGTTAGCTAATTTCATCAAGATGTTCATTACGAGGTGTTCAAACACGAAATTTTTTACCAGTTAAGTAGATCTTACACAAGATAGATCTGAGTGGGCGTACCGAATTTTAGTGGTTTCTATGTTGGATTACAATTCTTTTTGGCAATGTTCCACGTGGAAATTATTTGCCCAAAAACCATTTCACCGATTCCTATGTACTACTCTGTTTTGTAGCTAAAGTAACGGAAATAACTGAATACATGTCAAACGTGTACGTGGAAAACATTATTTATGGAAAGACAATTCTATACATTTTTCTAGAGCAGTCTTATCTTCAACTTACCATTTACAGAAAGAGATTCGGTTAAAAAAATGTCGATATATGTCTTTAAGTTCAAGCGCGTGCTGGACTTTCACTTCTTAGGGCGCTATTACACTATCTAGCTTACTGATCATCTTCCTCGACTGTATTTCCTCAAAAGGCGTCGCGGAAATGTAGAATCTCCTAATGTTGTACATCTTGCTCGACGAGCCTGCCCTTGAGCAAGCCTGACGAATTTTTTTGTTATTACACTGTTGAGTTTGTTGATCAGCTTTTTCTTCAACGAGCAAGTTCGTCAGTGTAAAGGAGCTATTACACTGTCGAGCTTGTTCGTCAAGGAAGCTCGGGCGAGGAAACAGATCAACAAGCTCGACAATGTAATAGCAACTTTAGTGTCTTACTCATTAACCCCTGTCAAAATCAGATTTAAAATCATTTCTGAGAAATGACATTACTCTATTAACTTCCGACACGAGGGATGGGCCCCGCATTTTCCCTAACATCTACCTTGATTATTGAGAATCGGTTGTTGATACTCTCGATGTGGTTATCTAACATATCGTAAAGATTGGAAAATTTCGATCGACACACTTCCCGATATTCTAACGTCTCCAAACTTTTGTTCTTGGTTCTTCTTGAGGCCATCAAATTCTCATTCAAACTTCTTAAATATCTGATCAAAATCTTCAAATAATTGCTGAAGTAATGAAACATAGCCATCCTCTTCATCTTTGCCAATGGATTCAGTCTGTGTCCCCATTGCTCTTTGTAATATAGGTTCCACGAATCTTGTCGTGTTTCCTTCTCTGTACCTCTGCTGGGTGCATTCCTACCTTCCGTCTCTGTTTCCGGTACACGTTTGGGCTTTATTGTTTTTGTTTAGTCGTTTTCTATAAGGGAATTGGCGCGTAAAGTTGACTGCCAATAAAGGAAACAAAGGCAAATGAAAATGTATTAAATCTTCTAGCACTCAGGGAACTTGTGGGAGTTTCCCCGGATAAATATATATATGATTCTTTATTAACGTTGACTATCATATGCTACGCTAACTTAGTAAATAATCTTAAACGTACTCTCTATACCTTTACATGGAGATCAATAGTGTAGTAAGAACCAAAATTGGAGCTCTTTAAACACGTAGATCTTACAGGAATAACTGTGCTTACATGCATTTATACAGTCTTTACAAATTAGTAATGAGATAACACATTCACACATTAAATACAGTCCACTTATTTACAAGAAATAAAATCGCAGAAACAATAAAATAATTTATTTAGCAATAATAAATATTAATTCGTTCATATGAACATAATTGTGTATTTTATTTTAATGTATTGTTTTTGCTTTAGAACATTACGTGTAGTTCTTGAATCAACATTTATACATCGCCAAACAATCTGCATAAAAATAACGTTACAATATATTTTTTAAATGTATATTTAGAACTTGAATATTTGCAACTTCATTGTAAGAAAGCCACATAAAACACTTATGTGCTTGCGCCTGGTCACCACGCATGCGCAGGTTACGTTATAACCAGATGTAAATGCGTCCATGGGATTATATCAAAACACCAGGAATTTACATTTAAACTTGCTGTTTGTGATGAGGAGTTATTACATGGCTGGGGAAGCAGGAAGGAGTGAGGCGTTTGTAACTAGCGTTTTACTTAGGCGTTTCTAACTATACGTTTCTAATTAAAATTATAAGTTAATTAAAAAGCATCAGCAACATTATAGGAGACGTATTTATGATAATTCAACAAGGGAATACATCAAGGAACTGACATAATTATATTGCAAGCTAATTAAAATCATTTATAGTGACAAAATTTGAGACTTTTGACATCGGGTGATACATTTTTCAGCATTGACTTCGAGGGAACTCACATTCCCTATTTTCTGCATCTCTTCTGCTTTCAGTGAGTTCTGGAAAACGACGCATAAATGGATGGTACATGAATGTTTACAATGGGTTTCATGTTTCGCTTGTGAGCAGTGCCAAAATTTCGCGCTAGAATTGTTCAGAAAAACGAAACCCACAGTAAAATCTTATCAGAAATCAAATGAAAATCAGATTTTTTAAATATTTTTTTGCATCAAATGTAGCCTACTTTGGACACAAGTTCTGCTTACGTATGAACAAGTATAAACTCGCGGTATTAGGTAAGTTACACTTCTCGTACTTCAACTGATGGTATGTTATGGCTGCGTATAACTCGTCTCAACGCTTGTCCATACATATATGCAGAACTTGTGTTCGAACGAGGCTACATTCAATTCAAAAAGTAGAATTTTCCCGAATTTCGTTTATGACCTGTAATTTTAAGACGTCAGCAGAAAAACATATAACTCACAGTAAACATAGATTATTATACTCTGTATTGAGCATTGTGTGCTTCGTATCTATTTTCTGCTGTACAAAATGTAATCTACTAGATATTGTAGTCCAACTATGAACATAAAAAAAAAAACGATTGTGTGTCTTTGTTTTTTTGTTTTTGTAAATGATGCACACTAGTTTTTCTACAGACTTCTATTCTTTTCTTGATATTATCATCAAGGATTAGTGAAAAATGTGAATTTCCATTTTTTTAACCATAATTCTTTCTTCACCCGATGGCGAAATTCATTTCAATACCTGTAACTCCTTTGCAAAGCAAGGGTGCAAATTCCTTTTCTATAGTCAGCAGCATGACACATGCAATTGATTTCACTGCGTATAAAATTAATACAATCTCCCCATTCAAGGTTTGGCAGTATACCTTGCAAGTATTTCTTATTAGAATACCTTTCAAAACAGATAGATTTTTTTCATTTGTGAAGTTGGATCCAACCAGTTCCCTGACTTTATAAAGGAAAGTGGCTAAAAAATTTAATAGTGTACAATGGATCGAGCTGTCAATGTAAAACATAATTATGTGATCGTTTTGAATTCAACTATGTACTATTGTTTAATATATTTCTGGTAAATGAATTATAATTTTACTTTGCATGAGCCATAGCTGCTTAAAAACAATATAGCAAGTTCTTTTTTTCTGTAATATACCTTTAGAAAACTTCTGTACAAGAAGATTTTAAGACGCAAGATGATTTTGTACAACAGATTGTTTCGTACCTAGACAGATATCAATATCGATTTACCTCGGAGAGCTATTTATTTGCTAATGTATAGTTAATTTTTATTTTATTTTAAGAGATACAAAATATTAATTTAGTAATTTATGTGTATTGTTTACAGATGAAAGTAAAAAATTCCAGTAAAAGTGTAAATCAATCTAGAGAGTGAATTGAGGGGAGACGCCACACATTTTGGTGTAGGAGACATTCTGGAGTAATTAAAAGAAACAGAAAAGCAAAATTTTGCACAAACACATATTGAACTCTTACTGACAAAAGTACATGAAGCTACCTATACAAAAGAATACATGGGATTTACACTAACATGTCAAAATATGCATCTTACAATGAAAATCTCCAGGCACAAAATGTACACACAAAAACTTCACCAAAAAAGAACTTTATGTGAACGCATATGAACTTTGTGTGAACCTACCAAAAAATGTGAACTTTTAGTGTGCTCTATGTGTCTTTTTATTAGCCCTAAAGATGTGGCGTAGTTCATATTAATTTCACGAAAAGTTCATATATTATGTACGAAACGTGCCAAACTTCGAGCATATTGTGAACTTTTTTCGGGACATATTGTTAACATTATGTCTACTTTAAATGTACTTTGATTTTCAGTGTACCCTACACATCAGTGTAAGATGCCCAATACATTATAATTAACACACTCTATATCACCATAATAATTAGATTAAAAAGGGAAATTTCATTGCTACATGTGTATAATACGACTAAAATACATGAGCAACTATGAAAGTATTTCGATCACCTCAGATAATATTTATTACAATGTCATCACCTAGACGACATCTGCTTGAAAGCCCAAATCTCTCACCGTTATGTGATAATGAAACACACACAAACTTAATGCTGTAATGACTTCAAGTTTTTTTGTGAAATAAGAAATTAGTTGTTTAACACATGGCATACATTCTAAAGAAAATCCACCGAACAAACATATAGCAGTTCGTTAACTCCGCGTTCGGTAAGCACTGGGTTTGATTCCCGCGGTGCTCAACCTGACTTAGGGTTATCCAGGGCCTCAATCACTTAATGTTAATTTTAGGATGGTGTATTTGAATTAGGCCCTCACGAATTTCTTTTCCACAACCTTACCCCAACCCTATTCTGATTTAAGCCATAGTTGCCTATAAGGCCGTTAATAATATTCAAATTCTATATATCACGTAGCTATACTACCAATTACAGAAAGTTTTTGTATTACTAGGGTGGTGTGTATTGTATCTACTGATTTCAAATGAGAACGGAAAGACGATGAGTGCTTGTAGTAACTTTATATCGTTTTGAAATAAAATAATACACACAGGAATTTAATACGATGCATAATACGGACATCAATGCACCAAGAAAGTAACATTTTCCAAATGTCCTCCGTTTGCTTCAATGCACTGTTCGAGGCGATGCGGGAAAACTTCAATAACGCGTCTCAACATGCCCTGTGGAATAGTGCGTATTTCTTGGTTGATGGAAGTCTTCAATTAGTCAATCGTCTTCAAACGATGTGCAAATCTCTTTCAGTAAGTAGTCCAAAGCTTCAAATCTGCAAGATGGCTGAGCCTCCGTGTCAGAGCTTGCTTGAATGAAGGCCTCCACCGTGCAATCCGCGTCTGCATCCACCAACGCTCACTAATTGCCAGACTCCAAACTCTCTACAGATGAAAGTATGCCGCGCAGGCGCAAGTGCATTATGATAGGGATGCCAATGCAAATTGGTAGATACTACATGCGTCACTCTGTACAGTTTCAAGGAAACTAGTTCAGTGAAATGAATGTATAATCAGAAAACAATGCAAACAGTCTTATTTGACGCAATGCATTTACGTAGCGGGCATCAATGCATCTATCTCCACCTTCGGGGTAATACACCACTTCACCTGTTTCTCGCTACACACACACGATTGTTTGTGGCACTCTCTAAGCAAATACTTCACAGTCGAAACTACCCCATTCAAATGCATTTTTTACTCTGTCATGGAATTTAATCCTATCCTAAACATTTTACTAACTAGAAACTATTTTTAGGTAGAAGAAAAATAAAAACTTTTAAAAGATATACTTTTTTGAAACAATTCGTACTAAGAAGTAAAAAATAATTTTGTTTATGTATGACTAAAAAGAAAAGCATGGGGGGTCCTCTCATACACAGTCACTTTTTAAATTCTTGAATTGACGAACAGCATGTTGTTTTTAGTCATGTATAAACAAAATTATTTTTTTTACTTTTAGTAGGATTTTTTTTTAAAAAAGCACTGTATGTCTTTTAAAAGATATTTTTTTTCGGGTTATTTCGGTATTTGGATACTTTTTCTCAAGCTAATGTTTTGTGACCCAAATTCTAATGTTCTGCAACCAATCTAACCCAGTATCGTTGCACGCTAGTATTTAATTTAGGATAAAAAAGTTCATTAAAAAAAGCATTAATATATACTTTTAAAATATATAAATATGTAAAAAGGTATGAAAGTAACAATGGAATATTCTATTGTCACCCGACTTATGTCGCTGTGCAAAATTTCATCATTATATGACGTCGGGAAATGAGTTCAATTAACGTTGCAGGATTTGATAACATCACGAACCATTGTGATCTAAAGAAAAGAATGCAAAAATATAATAAAAAAGAAACTTTTTGAAGACATTCTTTTCTTAAACAACTCGTACTAAAAGAGACAACAAATAATTTTGTTTTTGCATCACGAAAAAAAAAAAAAAAAATGGAGCGCTCTCTCATATAGAGTCCCTTTATAAATTCTTCAATTGGCGTGCCCAATGCTTTCCTTTTCAGTCATGCACAAACAAAATTATTATTATTATTTTTACTTTTTAGTATGAATTGTTTAAGAAAAGAATGCATTTAAAAGTCTTTTATTATTTTGTTTCGAATTATTTCGCTGTTCGGATACCTTTTCTCAAGTTAATATTTTGTGATCCAAATCCTAAAGTGTTCTGCAACCAGCCAAATTCCACGTCATTGCTGGTTAGTATTTCTTTTAGGATAAAGAAGTCTGTATTAAAAACATATTAAAATAAAGCTTTTAAAATATACAAATATATGAAAATAATAATAGAATATTATATTGTCACCCGACTTACCTCGCTCTGCGAAATTTCATCACTCTATGCCGTCGTTGCCAGATTTGAAGACACCACGAACCATTGTGAACTAAAGATAAGAATGTAAAAATAGGTATTTTCGTTTAAAAGGACTTGCTTTGTCTCCACGTGACAGAGTATCCGATATTGACTACAGCTCCTTATAGTTCTCCTTATAGTCCATACTGACTAGTTCTTTCACAGAAGTTTTCCATGTAGGGTCATAAATATAGAATTACACTACTGTAGGCATCATCCCCCGATGGCATCTTCGCTCAAGAGTCTACAAAATTGGATTACAAAGTCACATCTAGGATTTTCTGTAATTTAGAACCGAAAATTCTTGATCCAAACATTTGTTCTTAGAATTCCTTAAATTCCCAAATTTAAGGAGCAAATACTTGTTCCGAGTGTAGTGTAGTAAATTTAGTACATGCTCACCCTAAAATCTCTGCATGAAAAACCTTATGTTGCATATAAAAGTATATTGGCTCAAGAGACGATTGCCATCAACATTTAGGCTCTCATTGTCACTTAACTTGACGTGTCATTAAATTACAAGTGTTGATATTTGAATTTGTTCAAAAGATTCACAATTTCAGACAATATACACTCATGCTAGAAAACTCGGTTTTAAATGTAAGAGATTTCTATTTTTGTTGTTACTGTACATATTGTTATACATTGTCCTGATAGGGCGATCAACTGCAAGCGAAACTTTTAACCTTTGCGTATTCTACCGCTCTACATAAGCGATTACGAATGACACCAGCAAACACATTTTCGTTTCCATTCGCTATTTTCGCCGGCAATTTTCTTGAAGGAAAACACGATTTCTAAACAAAATGTTCGACTTTACCTAACTTTCAATAGGTTATCGAACTATATGACGTAAAAATGAGGAATATGAAGGAAAAACGGATCAGTTCAAACATGTTTCCGACCATGAATTGTCTAAATGTTCAGCTTCACTAGACGAAACAAGTGAGTACGAAACTGAATTTTCTAGACATCTCTGTTATTACTAATATTATTTCATAATCTGATGGTTCCTTTAACGTTTTACAAATTGAGCCCGTGCTGTGTACGTAGTCCTGTAACGTAAATGTTACACTGAATGCCCTATGGCACAAATACTTCACGAAAACTGAGTAGAACAAGGTGCAGGGGCTATCTATTATAAAACCTACTGTAAATATAGGTGAAATATTTTTGTAGCTGTTCTCCTGCTCGCCATTTGGTAATTTTGTTTAATGTGCACAGTTATTTCTGTTATACTTGACTAAACTATTAACTAGTATTTCAAATGCACTCATCTTCAAATCTCTAATAAGCACAAACAAGCAATTAATCTATATTTAAGACTTTAACAGACCATATTTTGCCAAAAGATACATTTATGTGTTAAATACACTTGTACTGCCAGTAAAACATTTAATGCATTTGATCAAATAGTTACATGACAAGATAGAAGTAAACTAACAATCCTGTAACATGAAATTTGAAGAGTTATTATCAGTAATTATGAAGAGGCGCCTCACAGAAGAACGGAAGGGAAATACTGCAGATTACAGCATTCAGAAGACCTGTGTTATTTCTTATTGCGCAACAATCTTCATTGCCTGCAGCATTATTAGGCTCACCTTTATCCCAATCAAGATAATATCCAGACGCCTTCATGGGTTCATCTGTAACAAAAGAAATGTGATAGTAAACAGTACCATTATCGTCCTATATCTACATTATTTGATGAACGTTGATGGTAGAATTTTGGTATGCACCAAAGCACTGGGATACTAATTTCACGGTTGGATTACACCCTTGATGCGAATTCTTATTTTTAAATTGTGGTGTATGGTTGTAGAATAGACTGTTCAAGGAAACTGAAGTTAGAATTCTTATATTACCAAAGAGGAAGCTCATCCACTTACAAGTATCAGTATCCATGTAAATACAGAGTGGCACCAAATTGTCCACGTTTGCTAAAGTGACCTAGCTTCAAGAAACAGCTGCGAAGAACATTCGGTATTTTGTACAAGACACGCTTAAGATTATTAAAAGTGTCGTGTATCGAATTTATGAATACCCAAAAGCTCAGAGTTGCTACTCACTAATGTCATTATTTTAAATGAATTTCAAAAGAACTAGCTCCACAAATGCTAGTGCCAATATCTTAGCACTCAAAATACCTGTGAGCCACTTCGGTTTACTCAATGATTAAACTCTCACTGAACGTCGCAAAATCTCAAGCAGGTGAAGTTTTGCGATGTTGTACTTAACTCATTACATTACTGAGCTTTAACATTGCTGAATGGGAAACCAACCGAACAATGGTCTCCAAGAAAGTAACCTAAAGCACAGATAAACTGTTTAAAGACCAAACATAAATTAATCCATTAAAGGAGTCGAACGCATGCTTCTTATTGTTGTTGGTACCAAATAGTTTCAGAATCTGAGTATTGACAAATATTTGTATGTAAAGTGTAATTTTGTTTATTTAATGCTCGTTATAACTGTGTGAAAAGAAGGGAAAACTAGAATGGCAAAGCTACATGTTTATCAATTCGTAACAGTTCCGGAAGAATGGTTTTCCTTTCGATTGTCTTACTGAAAAAAAATATAATACTTACGCACCTTTACATATTCCGTAGGTTAACTAAGTGTTACAAGAGAGCCAACCTTTCATCCAACACTTCCATCAACATCCAATGAGGAAACTGTTTTATTCAATCGTCACATTTTCCCCACAAGAATCTGAAACTTCTCTACCATCGAGAATGTGAAGAAAATTAATATTTTGAAGATGATTAATAAATATACTTTATTCCAGTCGTGCTAGCTCTTAACTAAAATATGCGTGAATTCAATACATGATGTAAAGTGGCACGTATCACTACATAATTTCTCTTTGTTCTTTTCTCAAGAATTACTTATAAAGTGAAATCTTAATTTTCTAAAAAAGCAGATATACTTCTGTAATTAAAAGTTAGAGCACTTAAATCACATAGCGTAATATTCTTTGCTTCTAGCTGCACATCAGTATTAGACGGCGTTGGCCATGTGACCCTGTGGCTCGAGTTGGTAATAACTAGTTCTTGGAATCGTGTCGTGACCAAAGAGTCAAAAGAGCTTTAGAATGTGGTTTAAGATCAATTACGTCATGGAAATGCATTGCTCTTTAGAAAACACAGGAAGATTTCATGTTAATGAGTACAGAGGTGAGGAAGAGCAACTGTATGTGCTATTAAGTTAAGGAAGGTAATAAAAATTAAAGTAACATAATAATGCCCGGCTAAATTACATCCTGAAAATTATTGCAAATCATTACGCAATAGTTGCGTACAATAGTGTATTGCACAATAGCAATAGAGCTTATGTAGATGTTAGGTACTATATCTTCTGTTGAACTGGTATTCAATTGAATAAACTGGTATTTGTAGATAATATTAATAAAATACATTTTTCAACGAAATTCCAATTTCAAATAAGAACACCCTTGTATGTAAAATACATTCTCTATGATATTGACGCCATTATTTTGTGATCACTAACTAAAAAATGACTTATTTCTGACTAACCGTCACTTGCTTCTAACTAAAGAAGTAATTGTTTGAACTAAAAAGTAACTATAAACTTACTTTTTATAGTAACGAAGAATCCTTCCACGTCCCTGTCATCACAACCAACCCAATAACCAGGAGCAGATTGACCAGTTGCTTGAACGTATTCTTCATACATGTACTTCAAAATGGATGCTTCTGCATAGGTTTCAATTATTGCTAGCCAGGCTCCGTCATTCGCACACGTTATCAAAGCATCTTGGAACGTTTTGGCTTCTGGAAAGGGTTTGTACTTGCCAATTCCTCTCGGTAGATCATATACTCCAGGTGCACGAGCATGGACTGGAAAAACCAAAAGGATTATGAATACACCTCTATTTTAACTTACTATTTCAATTAGTCGCTGTCTTTTTTGTGGCTAATTGGAATAGTATTTAAAATTAAATATGATCTCGGTTATCCAATCCCAAAATTCAGAGTAAAATAACTTGAACTTGGCGAATAGTCTCAGTTTGGTATCCGGATTCTCTGTCTTATTTCAGCCACTGCGTTTATTACCAGTGATTAGAAGATAAGTTCAATGTTTTATTTGAGGATCAATCTGATTGGTTTGCTTTTAATTTTCTCTGCTATATTTAAATTAATGCACTCGGTAAAATATGCACGATTCCGAGAATTATACATTCAAACGAACAGAGAAACTGGTTTGAAAACTTGAAGCCTCACATGTATTATATCTTGTAACAAAGATATACAATCGATTTACGAATTACAGGGTTTGTTACCCAAGAACGTGCGCTACTAGGATCAGCCTTCATCAAGTGCAGTTATCGTTATGTTGGCCTCTGTTCTGAACACCTTTCTGTTGAAGAATATTTCTGTAATAACAGCAGCCACACCGCTTATGTTGAGGTGTTTTATTTTTGTTCTTTACCTCTCCTGTTACTCCGAAAGTAACTACAACTGATCCTGTTTTGGCGAACAAACTATGAGTGTAGTAGATCAGTTATTCTCTTCTTACGCAGATCACCTAATGGTTCTTAAGTTTCATAAAATTAATACATATACAAATCAATTCTCCTTTCCTCCGATTTGCATCTTAGACCAAAACATACAACGAAATCTCATAAATAAAAGTTCAGCGAACTTTGTTAACGAATAATGTATATTATACGAATAATTAAAGACAAAAACTTCTCTCTTGGGCTCCTGAAAGGCGTTGGGCTGACTTAGTAACTAATTTTATGAATAATCAAGCTCTGTTTTTACTCCCGTTTCGCACAACTTTAAACAGTGTGTACTGTTTTAGAAGTCCCTATTTATGCAAACCCACACAGCTGGAGCTATTATAAACAAATTAATTCGCGGGACTCAATCCTGTCCCATCGATCAAATCGACATACAAGTCGAAAACGTAGCTACCAAACAGTTTTCCTTCAAATTTACACAAACATCACGACGCAGCTCGACAATTGACCCATTAACTTTAAACATAAACAACATGACTATTCAATTAACAAACGTAGCCATAACAGTCATACGTAAATTGGCTTAGGAAATTTTCTTCATCGAATGAGCGCGATCTACCATCTCGAATAGGTAAACCGTAACGCATCCGACAAAGGAGGTAGAAATGTGACTTTAGGTAAGGTAGGCTTGGGTTTTGGTGTGTTTTCTCTTAAGCAATCAACATACCAACGCAATTAAAACAAACGACTCAACTTGCTAATCAATATAGCGTAGAAACATCCTAATATCAGACTATATGGCAGCTTCGAAAAGAATAACACATGACTTGCGTTTTCTTTGGATGTATGTACATAATTATGAAAGACCCACTTGGTGTCAAATAGATGTAACTCCATCTCTTCTCCTTGGTGTAAAGAATAACGTATCTCGCTTTGGAAAAAAAATCTTATTTTCCTTTCTCCTGTAAACCTGCGAAAATGAAGTTACGTTACTCTGGTTCTAATACGAAGAATTATACATTTCGGTAGAACCCCGACGCAACCAACACGAAATTAGGCCCCGACGCAAATAACACGAAATTAGGAATTAAATGAAGTTAAATCTCAGATGACTGAGGATAAGTCATTATGTCTCTGGTCATACATTAAGCAAATGTTCTAGCCGCTACTACACTCACTTACTGGCTGTCTGGAAGACCCGTCTCCTTCCGTTCCCTGACTTTCACGCTGTACTGTGATAAACGCGGCTAAAGTCCCTTTTATAACATTTCGACAGGTACCAACGGTAACTTCAAATTCGGGCAGAAAATGAAAGCCCGCTAAGTCCAACCGTCAACTCAAGTCCTTTGATTATCTGTATTCTCCTCTCTTTTCTGGATCCAAGAGGACTGACTATTCCAAGCTAAAAGGAGAAAAGGGTCATAGCACAAACAAACACAGTTACAATATACAAAAAAGAGGCTCCGTTTCCTTACTTTGCTCAGTTTTCCAGCCAATATTTGCTCCCGATGAAATATACAGAGCTCCACAGAAAAGACGAATTAGTTACGATACACAAATGCACATATAACAGAATTTCTACAAGTGAAAACTTAATTGAACATATATGAAACACATTATCAATCAAATAAGGATAAAATTTCTCCTTGGCCAAAGGTGGGTGATTGCTTTGAATATTAACTTACCTAATGACAAATACATACATATATATTTGTATTTTCACACATGCAATATTTTCAATCTATTTACATACTGATATGTAAATATCCTTGATAAGTAAATATGCATATTTAATCAGAAATGGTACAATTCTGTTATGTCAATGTCATAATTTTTTTCGTCTGGTTGCTACAATTTCACTTGTAACATGAAGTACAGAGTGAGGCAATACAGCTTCCAGTACCTCCGTGGTAGCCATTTGTTTTTCGTCCAATTCATTGATTCAAAAGAAAATGGTTTCTATTCATTTGCTTTGCTCATTTCCCACGCTCATTGTTTCCATCCATTTGCCTCAGACATGCACGAGCCAAATTCGCTTTCATGCCTTACATTAATAAGTTTACGGCAAAACTGACTTTAATAATGGATTCATAGAAATAGTCCAGCACAAATTGATATATCACATAACCCTTCTTCCATTTAGAGATTTCGAACAAGATTCAAGATGGCCGCTTTCAAGATGACGGTCATTGATGTCGTACTCTCTCGTAGGTAGTTCATTTTATACAATATCTATTTTCATACACTTAATTTCGATATCTTTAATACTATGTGAAAGTAAAAGGCTTTCCGTCAACTTGAATTTGATTTACTTGCTATCTATGGTGTATTTCTTGCGGGGACAACATTGTTTTTGTTTATTGGCCATTGCAGCTATAATTTTGACAGTGCAGATTCTTCTAGGACCTTTACACCAAGTTTCATCAATATCAGGATCCCTCTTATGAGAAGTGCTCCTTGTCAGCATTGTAATAGAAAGAATGACCTTGCAACGATCGTTTTAAATTTGGTCAAATACGAAAATTACTGGAACCAAGTTCGAGCTGTGTGGAAGAAAGAGACGGCTTTCCCAAACATAGTTTTTAAGCTTCTGGAAGAGCGGAGACGCATATTGTCATTGAGAACGATAACAACACCGCAGAGAAAACCAGACTCATGTTTAAAATTGGTGAGCTCAATTGCTCCCAGGTTTGTCGATACCGAATGCCATTTATCGTTTCCGCTTTCTTTAGAAAATCAATTAGACGAGTACTCCCTTGCATTCCAGAACAAGATGAGAATGCCATCAGGTGATGAGGGTGTATAAGGTGATGACTAGATAATTATTTATGTAACTTATAGTATATTAGAGTATTGGTGAAATAAAATGTCACAGATGTTCAAGGATGGATCTCTCTGCAAGCACATTAGAGTAAACGAGTGGATAAGTTAGTGAAAGATCGGAAATTTTTATCTGAAAATATTGTGATACATTTCTCTCTTTCATTATTTCAGACTTATCAAATTCATTCATGGACATATAGCGAGACACACATTTTTGAAAAGTCCTTCTTTTACAGATGGAGTAATGCAAGGAAACAAATTTGAATAACTGGTCTTACGTTAGTCTGTTTCAGTAAGAAAATATTAATATATATTAAATAAAATTTCTGTTTAATTACAATTGTTTACTTATATGTTGTTAAGGTACAAAGAAAGACAAAAACTTGCACTTACTTCTATGACGCACTATATCAGGAATTTTGTAGCCCGTATATTTAATAGGTGATGATCCATTATTTTTAGTCACTTCGGAATATGTACAATAATTCCTAAGAAGAAAGCAGAAAGTAAAAATAATGGCCTTCATTTTTTGTGAAGTTCGAGTGACGTTGTTGTAATCAATTCCCTGAAAGTAATAAGAAGTCAAATATTATTTATTACTTTTTAGGATTAACTAATTTAATCCCAGAAAAAGGAGTAGTACACAGTAATCAATACAATGATTTGATGAAAACGGACATAATAAAATATTTGTCGATTTGTTCACTAATTTCTCTCTGGAAATGGCTTGCTTTACTGTTTATCTTTTAAAGAAAAATTAGGCTTATTAAAAGTCCATTACCGGTATATTCATGAAATTTGAAAAAAAAAATTCGAAGAGTTTATGTAATTAGTTTATGGTATCAACCAGCAGCAGTGCACATTCTCCAACATTTTTGACAGCCATCATTTTCATCTTCAGGTTAAAGAGACCAATACAAAGCGAAGATATATATTGAAAAGCTTAATCTCTGATGGTCTATGAAACCTGCGCTGTTGTTGGCTCAGAAATTCGTACTTGTAAGATTGGATATCTGCGAATATGAGTGGTTTAAACTGCTGTGTCTATGGTGCCATAGAGCCATTTTTCTGATTGGTTGACCATGGATTATCCTGTTTTATAACAGGTAGCTATATTTTATTTAGTTGAATGCCTGAAGATGAGAACGATGTTCTCGAAACGCATTTTTCCATCGTACGCAAAAACATAAAGTATTTGTTTCTCTTGCGACTATTTGCCAACTGTAGTAGTCATGTGATCTGAGGCGTCAGGCCAGCGTCTACAAGTTTTGGGTTCGAATCACGGCTGGGCCATGGATGTTTGTGGATTTTAAAACTTAAGAGCTAATGACATCGTGACGGCCCGAAGTCTATAGTTACAAAAATGACCCACAAAAGCAAAGTTTACGAAAAAGACAAAAAACAATCAAACTTGTGGCTATTTACAGCGCAGCAGAAACCAGTTGGCGAACACTGCCTTTGTTAGTTCTTATTCTAAAGAGCAGCAGATCTACTAAGGTAGTATCTTCTTTGTTTGTGTTTGTTAACCAGGGCAGAGTTCAAAGTCATGATGGGGATCAGAAGATGACTCTGAAGTCACAAGTGGCAATGAGGAATGATTAAAAAGGTTTGAGCACAGCCTTTTAAACATAAAAGTTTCATTCTCTTTGATTCTTTGTGGTTTGATTATAAGTTTCTGGACTAAATACAAATGTGAGTTTTCCGATACTAAACGACTTTTAATTTCTTCCGTGACCTCGTTATTGCTATTTACATATGTTCCTAAGTAATTAAATTTGTTTACTTTTCGTATGATCTCGTTCTTAATTGTTATATTTCTATTTCCTTCATCCTCTGTATTTAGGCTTGCTATCGCGTATCGTCTTCTTCAGATTTACCTATAGGCCTATCTCATCCCAAGACTGGACTAAGATATCGATTCTACTTTGTAGTGCATTGTTCTATATCGTCCCCTATTATATCTATATTACATTGTCTGAAGGCAAATACCTGGTCCATTGTAGGTTTATTTCTTATACACCAATATCAATGATCTCCGATTAATTCATCTACGTATGCGTTTAGGTGTGTTGGCAGGATATTAGTCAATGATGGAAGTAACGAGATTCCGCGGTAATTATTGCAGTAAAATTTATCAACCTTTTCTATAAACCGCTACTATTACTGAGGTTTTCCATTACTTTGGAAGCTCCTCCCTTCTCCATATTAACGTTCATCAATTTATGCAGTTCCTTGACTAGTGTTGTTCCTCCCGCTTTAATTTATTCAGCTGGAATATTGTCTATTCCTGGTGATTTGAAATGTGTCAATTTCTTTAAAGAAATTTTGACCTCGATATTGTTGCTTTGGGTATCTACATTCTACTCCCGATTTACCGGGTGCGGCTTACCGGGTTTCAGCTTAACTGGTGCAGGTCAAAAAAGAAAAGATTTACATCTATCGCAAGAATCATCAGCATACACGCTAAGAGAAAGAGAAAAAGAGCCGATATGGAATTTGATAAATTAAAATTTTCAAGTCTGCCCCTACCGTTCCCCCTTACTCAAACTTTTTAGCAACCTTCAAGTTCCTTTGCGTACGTACATATTTCCTTTTTGTTTGTTGTTACAGCTGGTTTCAAATTTTATTAAAGCACAGTTCCTGTAGCATTTTTCTATTCATTATTTAATAGTTACTTGCGCGTACGTTTCTCGTTTTTTCCTGCCTTTGGATTAACCGTGATTTTGAGTTGACCGTGTATATCTTCGACTCTATTACCCTCCGTAAATCGGGAGTCAACTGTACGTTCTGAGATTTTTAATTCATCTGTTTGTTCAGCAGTGTGTCCTTTAAAAAGCTAGTCTGAATAGCTTTTTTTACACTCGAGAATATTTGTCGAATCTGGTTGAAGATTTCCACGTTCATTTGTAATCATTCCTAGTCTTGGCTTCTAACGTTTTATCATTATCGCATTAATGATGCTCTTGATACCTTTGCGCCAATAAAAAGTTTTCGATTACGCCCTATAGCAGAAGACCTTGGATCAACAGCTACCTACTTAAACTTGTTTCATTTGAAAACAGAATATTTTAGCAGGCCAAAACTACGGGTGCATGATCATGGGATCAATATAAAAATATTAGAAACTGGGTGATAAAAGAAATAAATCAAGCAAAAAGGATGTTTTGAAACAAATGTATTCCTGTCAGTACGCTGCCAACAATCAACACCAGCTCTTTGACTTTCTTACAGCGCGAGAAGAAGAGTACTTGATATTCCATCAATACAAGTAAATAATGAAACAATAACAAATAAGGAGGAAATTGTGAATTGCATTAATTCTTACTTTGCTAATATAGGGACTAACATACGAAATGAATTAAATGGCAATCTGATGCCGAACAATAACACCACGTCCAATGACTCGCCAATTATGTATAATGACTCCCTCCGGACACCGCGATTTCAATTTAAACCTGTCTCCACTAACATTATTTTTAAAGTACTCACAGGCCTACATGTTAAAAAGATCTTGGAATTTATGATATTAATAATCTGTAATGTTACTACTTCTTGCACCGTGGATGTCAGAACCATTAACGGACATAATAAATTGTTCTCTTCAGAATGGCATAGTTCCTGACGCTTGGAAACATGCGGTGGTCACTCCATATTCAAAGGAGGATCGCACACTAGTATTAATAACTATAGGCCTATTTCTATAACACCAGCTCTTAGTAGAGTGCTTGAGAAGGTTGTTGATAGTCAATTATAGAAGAACACATAGAATGTAACAATTTCGTAATCGAGAAACAGTATGGCTTTCGTAGAAACAACTCCACCGAACAATTGCTACTAGAATTAATCACGAAGTGGAGAAATACTTGATGTTAACGAAAAAAAAACTACATTGGTTTAATTTCTTTAGATATCAGCAAAGCATTTGATACTGTACAACCTCATTTGTTGCTGAAGGGTCATTCCATGTCAACTCAACCTTTTCTACCTCACCATTTTAGATTTCTATGATTTTTGGTTTATTGTTAGTAACCGTTGAGATTATTATTATTATTATTATTATTTTAGGTTTTTTGACTCTAATTTTCGTTCTATGAAAGTTCAAACATTTCTAAAATGTCCATTTTTTTTTGTTACAAAAGTTCTTATTACTCTGCAATGGTTGGTGCTAGAGAGCTCAAAGTGGGCTCATTTTAAAGCTATTGTAATAAGCTTTTATTTGGTATGATACACAAGAAGGTGGCACAAACGTTTGTATCCTAAAAATTAAAAAAAATAGATTTTTCTCAAAATCGGACATCTCGATTTTTCAAAAACTTCCTAAATGTTGGTCATACCTCCCTGCACTTAGCATGAAAATTGTAACTTGGGACGATAATGGGATCGTTAGATATAAATTATTTTCGTTATATTTCTGGGGACGAAAAGACATTAGCGGTCCACATTAAGATAAGAAACCTTTGGTAAACTTTGTTTTCTGGGGTCATTTTAGTCATTAATGACTTCGGACCGTCCCCAGTACCGTCCCCAAATATCCGTGCCCCAGTCGAGATTCGAACCCGGGACCCTAGAGTTGCTAGCCTGACGCCTCACACCGAAAGGCTACCAAGATTGGCTCCGTACGAAGGATTTACATTGTTTTTTGTTTTAACGCTAGGCATCTATGGCTCAGTTTGGGATAGGGAGGGGAAATGATACAGTAAGAAATTGGTCCTAACACATGTTCAAGATTGACTGGTGTGACTGAGGAAACCTCTAGGTTCACATTAAGTTTAGTTCATTATACATTAGTTCAAGATTAACTGGTATATTATATGGATGAACACATGAATCCTGTTCGGGCACGTAATATTGGAACCGAGACCCGGACTCGTCCCTTGGAAATAGAAACTGAGGACTCGGATCTGGTTCTTGAAACCGGATACCCGTATACTGGATTCTTGTACCCGGTTTCAGGATTCAGATCCAGGCACAAAGTTCCAAGTATTAGATCCGAATTCTCAGTATCAAATACCAGGACACCAATTCTGGTCCAGGTTCCAATAATAAATAATATTCTTAATGTGAACCTATTGTTTCTCGTCTGTCGCACCAGGCAAATATCTGGTTGTTACATTAAACTTTAGCTCTAGGCGACTTCTTACTGCATCCTTTCCCCTCCCTATCATACTCTGAGCCATAGATGCATAACGCTAAAGGATATAAATAATTTAAATCCTTCGTATGGAGCCAACCTTGGTAGCCGTTCGGTGTGAGACGTCAGGCTAGCAACTCTAGAGTTACGGGTTCGAATCCCGACTGGGGCACGGATGTTTGGGGACGGCACTGGGGACGGTCCGAAGTCATTAATGACTAAAATGACCTCAAAAAACAAAGTTTACCAAAGGATTTTTATCTTAATGAGGACTGCTAATGCCTTTTCTTCCCCTGAAATATAACGAAAGTATTTTATATCTCACGATCCCATTATCATCCCAAGTTACAATTTGCATGGTGTAGAGAGATATGATCAATATTTAGATTTTTTTTTAAAAAATCGAGATGTCTGATTTTGGAAAAATTGATTCTTTTAATTTTTAGGATACAAACTTTTGTGCCACCCTATTGTGTATCATATCAAATGAAAGCTTGTTACAAGAGCTATAAAATGAGCCCTCTCCGAGCCCTTTAGCACCAAGCATTACAGAATAATGAGAACTTTTGTATCGGAATTTTGGAATTTTTTGAACTTCCATATAACGAAAACTAGTGTCAAAAAATCTAATAATAATAGTAATATTATTATTCTCAACGGTTTCTACCAATAAACCAAAAATGATAGAAATCTGAGAACGTGAGGTAGAATTTTGTTAAAAGGTGTGTTGATTTCACGTGGAATGAAAGTGAACAAATTACAGTGTAACTCGTTTATAACGACATCGGTTATAGCGACGCCTATAGCGTCATGTTTTCTGTAGTATCAACATATTCCTAATAAGGAATGTGTTTTTTAACCTCGTATATTAGACCTATTCTTGAGCACTATGGTGCAGCTCTGTACGGAATCAACCAAACCAACCTATAAAGTATTGAAAGAATGCAGAAACGGGATATTCGGATAATGCGGAAAGCTCCGCTCACACTATCGATCTCCAAATGTAATAAATCAGTGTTGTTGCCTACCCTTGAATCTAGAAGGAAATACCTTTTCTTGGCACAAGTGCACAAAGCAATTTATTCTTCACACCACCGAACACTAAGTGAATTGATACCTATTTCCGACTATACGTTTTATAGTAATTTGCGGTCTAACAACTCTAACAATGTTCACACTCCGAAATGCAATAAGACAAATCAAATTATGGCATGAAATCATTTTCTTATTTGACGAGCAAAGTTTGGAACTAACTTCCAATTGGAGTGAAAAAAAAAGAGGGAAATCTAAATACTTTCAAAAGGAAAATCAGAGACGTAATATATGACTACTGAAAGTGCGCACGTGTATAATCAGACCTTTCAGCAATTCACTATTACCCAAATGTATGCTTTTGTTATTTTATCATGTTTTCTTTTTTTCATCGTGTTATACTTTAGTCACATATAAAAACCATGGACATGTATATGCTACTTAATTTGTAACTTTTCTGTTTTGTATGCTTTTGTATTATTTGTGTGTCTTTTATGCTTCTGTTTTTGTTACTGTAGGGCTCTTCTCTATGTAACTATTGCTTATGTAAAAGAACTGTATAACTAATTGCAACCCTACACTAAACAATAAATAATAATAATAACGGTGAATACTTTTAACGTTATAAGCCACGCAAACCAGGGGCGTGTTCCAAATAATTTAACAAAGGGTTCGCAACTTCCTTCAGACTCACAAAACGCCAAAAATAACAAAAGGCTCGGAAAAATGCAAATATTTAACAAAAGGCTAGCGCGAGTTCCTGCGAGCCCCCTCCAGTACACCACTGACACAAAGAAATTGCTTGAGCTTGAACCACGCAAACCATTGTATATAGAGATTGTATTATTCATAAGAAAATATAAACAAAACCTGCTTTTACGTAGTAGCAATGCTGCAGGATCAAGGCACAATGGAGCGAACAGTGGAAGATGGTAACCCAAACTATACACATGTTCATGCTCTTGCGCCAAGACGCTTTATTGTGTATCACAGTAGTAATTGAGACAGCATCTTCGGTGCAACGGTGCAATCTAGGATATAAAATAACGTATTTCAACAATCGTTTAAAATCAACTACAGTAAACTCAAGAAAACAATTTAAAACAAGCTGCAGTACACACACAAGCAATGAGGATGTTCATATCGTACCTACCTTTATGGTAAAGACGTTTTCAGTCAATTACTAACACATTTTCCGTCCGTTTTCAAATTAGAAGATAATTGAAAATGAAGACTGTATTAATTGTTTTAAAAATCTCAACGGTACAGTCTCTTGTTTAAAAGCCACTCATATGTGTAAAGATGCACGGACAACTTTCAACAACTGATGAACTAACCTTGGGAGATGACTAATAGTATGTGTTGTTTTTCCTGCTGTTGCTTATTATCAGAATTCATCAGAAAGGCAAATACCGGAACTCGATATGCATCAAATGTTTTTTAAAGGGATCTTCAGCATTAATATTTGCATACGTTATTGAATGACACTTATGAAGAAAAGAAACCAAATGACCTTGTTGGAGGTTAGCACGTGTACTAAATACGTATAATAATTAACGAACAAAAAGTTTGATGAAAATATACCAAACTGCCATGTTGAGAGGTCGACAAATATGCATTTCTGTCACTTATGAAATAGTGCACTTCCGCTTGTACTTAACAGAAAGTTTAAAATTGTTCTGTATTTTGTGGCATGTTTAATACTGAAAACATTTAATAGTACTTAAACTACTTTCTGTTTGGGTCAGTGGGTAATAAGTATCCAATTTTTGACTGCACTAAAGTTATAATCCATAGAAGGTGCAACCTAATTAACCGTGGTGCACCAGTATACATCACACAGTTCGTGACGATAATTGACGAAGCAGTAACATTGAAGTCATATTGTCGGCCGTCCTAACTCAGTTTCCCGGAGTTTCCCTCAGTTCCACTTGGCGAGTTCTGGAAAGATTTCTAGACTAACTCTTTAGTTGTTTTGAGGGTATTTTATCGTTTCGTCGTTACTTTCTTAGGAGAGTGTGCTAACCCCATTAGCACATCAGTACTGACCAATATCAATATCGGACACTTTGCGAACTCGAGCAGTGTTCTTATCAAACATTAGTCAATATCTAATGGCAAACACTTTACCGATATTGCCACCGATCGGTAACGATATTGATCGCTGGGTGGAATTAACTGTTTTAATAAACGGAATTGTGTATATACGTATATTTACAGTAGTTTTTTTTCTAAGAACGTGTAATGTATATATTCTGTATTTATTCTATTACGCGTCTTACTTTCTTGTCTTAATTTACAGATAAAAATTTTCTCACATATGTGTGTCCGGATTCGAACCTGCAATCCTTGTTATTAGCTGTCCGTTGTCTTATCCACTGTGTCACTTTTAAAAAAAAA